>JASDQU010010784.1:50805-69309 GCA_032191745.1 Picea mariana | reverse complement strand
ATTATTTGTAATTTTTCTTTATTTTTATTTTTTTTTTATGTGACGATGAGTGAATGATTTACTTAAAACGTATCAATAATAAAACCAAAAACATTTATAACTATGATAAGAAACTCTTAAAATCTCCACACTAAAATCTATATATATTGTTTTTATCAACCTCAATAATACGATAGCTAGATAAGAAGAATTACATGAAATTGAATCTATGAATATGTAACAATTTAATAAGAAATTGAGTAAATTCCCTCCATTTATGATAAGGGATTTACAGAAGACTAAATATTGTTAGTCTTTCAACTTTTTCCATTTGTGCAGGTAGATTATGAGAAACTGCACACTAAGATCTACATGTGCATCTTTGTTTATAAGCACAAATGATAAGATAGTAAGAGAAAGTCTCAACTAGCATTGGATCTAGGAGTTTGTAACAATTTCTTCTAAAATTGAGTAAATTCCTTTACATAATTTTTATTGTCTTTCAAATTTTTCCTTTTCTAAAAAGGAGAAGTAATAAGGGTTTTAGAAATTAAAATTTATGGACTACATTCCATGGATAGAGGTAGTGGTCCTCCTACTAATGTAATGGTTGATTGGTTGCAGGGTAAGTATGCTTGCTTTCTCAACCTTTCCCTCTCAACCTTTCCCTCTCCATTGTGCAGCCAAAAAATATAAAAGAATCTCATATCTTCACAATGCTCTAATACCTCTTCCCCACTATCCCATAAATGTTGAATAGTAAAAAATATTAGATACACCAATGAATGATGTCTTGGAAATGTTTTTACTACTATAACAGGGTAAGACTTATTTTTGTATGTTTTCCAAGAAATTCTTCATTGATGTCCTTTATTCTTATCCAGTGTTGTATATCTCTCTGATATTTCGTTAAATTATGAGTTAAACACATGTTCAATATATTCGAAATATTCCACGATATTCAGAGTTAGACCCATGTCTTGCGACATTTTCTGAGATATTCTGATATTTTCCGCCAATGTCACTGAGAAGTTACATTCTAGACCCTCGTTGATACTTTCCCCGAGACGAGATATACAACATTGTTCCTATCCAAGCTTTTATTCCCTTATAAGGAAACATTTCTCAATATTGGGCTCAAAGGGTGGGGAAACAAAGTCTAAGAGGACATCCCTTAGGCTTCGTAACAATAAAATGGGAAATGACATGAATATATGAGCAAGGAAAACTCCCTACCCTGAAGGAGACTCGTTACTCAGGTGTTGTATATTTGGGAGAGGAAAAGAGAGTAAGCCCAAAAGGTCAAGAGTGGAGTGCTATCAAAGGATGGTGGAGAATAGGAAGGCTAAAAATGAGGGAGCATTTACATCAAGCTTACGAGACTCCATTTAGACTTGGCCCCAAAGATGATTTTCAAACTAGTGGTTTAGTTTACTTGAGATCAATTAAGGCATGGAAGAGTTGGGGTAAAGATTATTAGAAATGGGAAAGAAAACCATGATACATCATCAAGTCGATTCAAGAAAATTTAGATATAATTGAAAATAGATGCTCAATGCTTGAAAAGGAGGAAACCCTTACCTAGGGGGGGGTACTCAAGAATAACATCTCCTTTACTTGAGGAAAAAGGAGCGTGGGACGGATATTTCTAAGCATTACTCTAAGGAACACATTTTCATTTTAAGCAACCAATTATCAAACTTTTTATAGTTATAAATCTTTGGTGCATTACATAATCTTGGAAAAACTTGAGGGATGTCTCCTCAAAACAATTGAAAACTTTGATTTTACACATTAGTTATGTTATTGCACAAATTGTAGGTTGGGAAAATCTCGACCCAATCCACAAGATGGAGAGATCTATGGGAATACCTACCCACTGTCACCATAGGTAAGTACTCCCCTCGCTTTAGTGAAGGAGAAATCCTACACAAGGGGGGTATCACGGATGACCCTAGGGGGAAATGAGATGGAAAGTGGAGTAATGGAAGATGATGCCCCTATAGGTCAAACTAAGAAGCGGAAGATGGCTTAGAAACAAGTCTTGGTGATGGTCAATGGTTGCCAAATGCTTGAGTACTTGTAGAAGAGAATTGTACATGTCCGAGACAAGAGAAAAACAAGTATACAAGCCCAATATTCCAATGGACAAGCAAGTGAAGCTTGTTGTCCTAAATTACAGCAATAAACAAATATATATATATATATATATCAGCAATGAAATCAATTATTTACTGCAGAAATAACTATCAAAATTATTGAGTAAGTATTGGACAACGAAGCACTAAATCAGTAGATAACTTTCCAATATTCAAGCACAAACTTTGATGGTAAAAGAGGGATGTTATATAGTGTTTTAAGATATTTATTATAGCATCCTTATGGCTGTAGCAATGATTTTCTACAGCAGCAAGTTTCAACCATGAAAATTAGCAAGTAAACCCACAAAAAGTTAACCAATAAGCAGTAGAATGATAATAATGGCTTCCAAGCAAATTTTCATGGTTGAAAAGCAAGCTAAAGTAAAAGATAAAATATGTTTTGTTGCAGCCCTAATGGCTGTAACTTTTAGTTGATTATAACCAAGGAACTGTAATGTTCCCAAGCCAAGATGCCAGGAACATCACGTCTTGCATGAATTTTAAACTTTTTCTGAGTGTGGCATTTTGTCAAACACTTTGGTTACTATGGTTCTTTAGGTTGCGCTTAGGGTTATACTGATGGTTTATATGTGTGTTTGCAGCAACAGATAAGAAGATAAAGCAATGTAACATACCACAACCATATGCAAGATCCAGAATATGATAGACAATCCAAAATGATTCAGAACTGATCTTTATTCATAATAATAAGAACCTAATACAAGGATGAGGCTGATCTGGAATGCTCAACAGATGGATCCCGTACACATAATAAGAGTTGCTACAAAATTCTCCAATAGAAGACTACAAGCCTCCAAAGGTTGAATGCTCCATGAAGACCAATGCAAGAATAGATCTGGGCCATATGAAGCACCAAAAACACCAAGCTGGATGATGCTACGCCATGTTGGGTGACTGAAAACCCTCAATAATCTGGCCCAACTTAAGGAAGCCTCCAAATGAGCCCAAACTAAGTAGAATAGTAGATCAGAATACTACAAGAAAAACCCAGGTGCTCAAATCTCCAAGATCCCTCTCAAAGTCATGGATCTAGCCTCCCTCCAAGGAATGGTGCGCCCCCCTGGATGCCTGAAACATTAGATAATTTGCCCTGCCTCCTAGAGGCCTCCAAATGCTCCACAAAACCACTAGAATGATAGATCGAGGCTCAGTTACCTCCCTGGTGAAGTCCCAAGCGAAATGATGAAGATCTGATCTACCAAATGGCTGAAATCACTTTCTGAAGTGTGCTCCTCTTCTCCAATTCGTCCAATGCATCCAATAAATCAAATGGCACTTAAAAATCCTCTGGAATGTAGTAGATCTAATGGCCAAGACCCTGCAATGAAAACCCAAGTGCTAGAATCTCCAAAAGCCTTGCTAATCACCTGCAATGAACTTCCCTCAATGGATGGTGTGCCCCCCTTGATGGAAACCCCCAATGGTGCACCCTCCCTCTCTTCTTATGTATGTGGCTGGTGTAGAACCCTCCTGCACTGAGTAGACCTGAACTAGAATGGTTTGGGGGAGTATTGCATCCCTGAGACCAAGCTTGGGACAAGCTAGGTGGAATCTTTCACCACTGAATTGTCCTCTAGGGTTTGTTAAGTCAAAACCCTCAAAACCCCCAAGGTATGGGCTCTCTAGCTAGAAGCTAGATAAAAAAATGATAATCATACATGGATGAATTAGATAATAGAGGCCCTTGCCTATCCTTTATACTTATTGCTCACCTTGTCCCTCCAAAGTGACTTTCATTTTATTAATATTTAATTAATTAATTAACCTTTTTACCTCTGAAAAACACCTTATCTCTCCTTGTGTCTTCCATGGCCACTGAAAGTCACTTCTCATCATCCTATCATGTAGTGTTGTTCCTTCTGATTTCGATGAGCTATTACACTGAGAGGTTCCTCCAAGTATTGTGCCCAAAATGACCTCTTTAGTTAATTTAATTAACTCATAGCTCAGAATACTCAAAATCATGGAAATCATCATAATGTAATGGAACCAAAGCCAATCTGTGCGGAATGGATCATGATGATGAAATAGGATGAGTGATGCAAGTCGGACCCCAAAATATCCCTCAATAGCTCCTATACTCGCTATAATCTTCAGTTGGCTACACTGATCATCATAACATTGTGTAATACCCTGATGTCCCAAAGTGGGGACATTACAGGAACTACTAGGCCAATCAAGACACCCTAGTGGTTTTGGCAAGCTTAAGACACCAAGAAAGGATTCCAACTTGAACAATTTCAATATCTCTCAAAATCACGTGTAACAATGCAAGTAATTTATTTCTCCAATGCAAAATTATATYAGTGCCTTACCAAAATGGGTTATGGAGTCTTTTTGTATTAGGTTAGGTCTACTACTTCTCAAGGGGTGTAATCTCTTTTACTCCCTTGAGCAAGTAACCCTAACAAGGTAAATCTAGGAGGGTGTAAGCCCTTTTACTCCTCCTAGMAACCTTTGCAATAGCGTTTTCAACAAACAACAATGATAAAAATTGGTGGAGTGTATATTCCCTTATATTCCTCCAAGGATCTAGCCAATGACAACCATGGAACAAGAAATAAGAACTAACAAAATGCATATTTTTCTTACCAATTCCAAGAGCATGCAAGACAAAACCTTAGTTACCAAGAACTTTCATCACCATAGAAAGAGAAAAAGGCTCCAAGAGCTAGCGCACCACTTCACTCCACAAGACAAATGATAAACCATAGCATAAGAGAGAGAGAGAGAGAATGATGTTTCCCAAGAGGGGCGCAAATTTCATCCAAGTGAGAGAGTTATGACCAAATGAAAAGATTCAAGCCTTTATTTATACTAGGCTTCTAAAACTTGTTTGTCCACATAACATTAAGGTAAACCACAAAATAAGGGGGTCGTCCCCCTCAATTTTGCCCATTTACATCATAACTTTGATTTTCACACAAATTAAACCCTAAAAGACGATGTCGTGCCCTAATTGGGTGACGTCTTGGTAATTTTAGCAAGTCGTTGAGCATAAGGAGGAAGTCGTTGGGCCTCCAAAGGCATTCCCTTCATGCACTAGGGTCTTCTCCATGGTGCAAGGGATCCTCATCACAAGGTGTCAAGTGTCCATCAAATCATCATCACCACCACAAGCCATAGCCCCAAATCATGACGTCAAACACTAGAAGTGTGGTGTAAGGCCTCCAAAGGCAAGTTGTTGGGATAGAAAGGGATAGGTGTCATTGTCCAAGGTGTCCTCTCTTGCCTCCAAAGGCAACGTCCAAGATCTAGTTGTTCCCAAGGTGTGGGTCATGGCATCCACTCTGTGGGCTTCAAGCCTCAATGAAGGCCCAAGATGGGCTTGTTCCTCCAAATTTTCCACCAATCAATGCCTCGTAAAGACAAATGAGTGTACCCTCCAAGGGTATCAAGTCAAATGTATCATGACAAGTAAAATCACATTTAATACAAGAGACACCTAAACATGTGCATAAAAACTACCTCATCAGATTAAACAAGTGCTCAAAGAGCCTATGCAATTTTCCAAGTTTAGGTATTGGAGGGTTGTCAAGGTGACCTATTGGGTGAATCATTCCTCAAGTCATGGAGTGTTTCCTAGGTGGACCCTCTCTAAGTCATGTGAGGAAGATGAAGTGGATGGGGGTAAGAATTTTGAGCATGGGGTTCATGACATACAAGGCTTCGTATTGTCTCATTTATGGGTGCCTTTGTAGAGGGTGTGTTGCACCTTCATTTTCAATGCAACCTTTTTCCAACTCCATTTATTTGTCATTAATTAATTAAAGTCCAGAATGATTGGGTACTCCAAATGGGTAACATAAGACTTGAAGGCAGTACCACAATGTCACTTGAAGTCGACGGCACACTAAGTGCCATGTGGGTAAACCAAAGGGTATGTTGCACTTGTGTAAATCCCTCAACAAGAAGTTGGAGGTACACAAAGTGCCATGTGGGTAAAGCAAAGGGTATACCACACTTGTGTAGATCCCTCAACAAGTGGGACATTTATATATGTGAAATCTATTTTTGCAGGTCTTCAACTCTTTTAAGAGAAATGTTTCATTGTTCACAAGACCTCTTTGGGAGAGCATCTAGAAGGTTATAATTTTGGCTTTTATCCTTTGCTAGCTACATTCCCTATGGGCGTTCAGCCCCTTCTTCCCATGAAATGAGGTACAATCCCTTCTTGGGTCAGTATACCCAAAAATCCCAAAAGATGGGGAGACAAAATGGATGAAAGTGTGAAAAGTGATAAGTATGATCAAGAATTATACGATGACTCATCAAAGATACCTCCCAGTATCAAACCCATCCCCAAGGGTGACCACTTACTAGGGAACAATGTCAACCACTAATGTGAAACAGGGAAAAGAGCATAATTTCCAAGCAGACGTTCTATAATCAAAAGCAACTTTAAATGCAACATACTCAAATTCCTCAAGTATTAAAGTGACACTTGCCACAATACATGACTTGTACCTCATGGAGCATGACCTATTGTCTTTCGAATGCAAGCTGATGCGGTGAATTCCATCATGACAAACCGAGGATGTGTGGTGTGAAGTGGGTCTATGTTTGTGCATGTAGACGCTCTTAGTCATTTGTCTCTCGGTACTCCATGTCTACAACCTGAGGGCCTCGAGACATCATCTCCTTAGTTAACCCTAGAAATGGGCGATAACAAGTCCCACACTCAATATTGTCATTTTTTAAGGTCTTATTTACATCCTTCATGCTTAATAATTCAATTTAAGTTATCCCCCAGATCGAGTGACATCTATGGAAGAGAGAGGCATTCCCCACATGGTGGGGAGAGGCATGGTTAACCAACATGTGCATGTCTTATCACTGGAATGTGATTATATCAGGGTAGTATTGTGGTTTTGACGGCAGAAACAACCACTCGAGGTGGTAGTTTTGCGTATGATGAAGACGAAGTCATGGCGATGAGAAGGAAAATAAGCTCAGCAATGCATGGAGGCCAAATTCAAACAATCCAGTACAAGGTGGTGATGAGGAGTTTTATGGATATGGCGTTGTGTCTAGTGGAAGATTGGTGCAATGATAATAGGGAAACGATGATAGGTTCAAACATTATGTTTACAGGTGGAGGTATCCCTCTTATTTAGGTATGCAGTGCCATGATACATGGTGTTGAGGCCAAGTTGAGGCATGTAGAATCCTTGGAATTCTCAGGTCCTAGTCCCCCTCTCCACCACGAGGATTGGCCTGTAAGTCTAACAAATTTCTCTTTGTTTCATATTGTTGTGTGTTGTTATCATTACTTTGATTCTAGTTTAGCTATTCTACTTGGTATGTGTCTTTGTTTGGGGAGTCTTTTCCCTGGTGTGGGAAGCTTTCTCTACCCCTTGCTCTAAAAGAGGAAGGTGGGGGAAATGTGGGGTTGAGTCACTTTTGGCTCCTTCACACCCTTGTGTCATGTCATCCCCTCTGCCAACATCCCTTCGTCCTTCATATCGAAAATGTTTGTTGAGGACTGCTCTTAAGTCAAGTAAGAGGATAACCTAGGGAAGAAAAAGATCCACTTTATGTCCCCTTAGTCTTGACCCTCCATCCCAATTCATGATGTGAGCACAGAGGGAAGCTTGTCAGGTTGAACGACTATTTCAAGAAAAATCCACTCCAAAGATTAAATAGGAAGTGGAAATTATGGAAAATAGGGTCAAACAGAAGAGAAGACAGGTCTCCAGGGAGAAGATTGAAGATGAGTATAGTGGTTGGATTTATGACTCTAGTTATTCCATGACCAGAGATGCTAAAATATTTCGATCGACGGAGTTGTATTGGCTTACCAAATCCTTCATAGCATGGTACTTCTTCTTGTGATCTTGGTTGTTGCAACATTTATGGTTATGGTTAAGACAAATGCAAATTAAATGAACTACATGCTTAACCTACGTTATTGAAAAATCAACAATTAGAACATATGAGACTATTGTTATTTAAAACATGTGAGAGATGGCCATTAATTAAAACTTATACGGGACAACTTAATGAAAAGGTGACAATAAAACAAAACCACACAATGCCCTAAGCATTGAATGAATGATATGTCAAAATCCACAAAAGCTAAAACACATAGAGGGTGAAAAATAAAATACGCTTATGATCTCACTCAAACCTGGAATTTGATGTTTTGTAGAACGCTTTTTCCATATGAGGACGTATTTGACATCTCGTTATAAATTTGGTATGACAAATATGACAAGCATAAAACCGATCAAACCGTTGCTAATTGTTCAAGTAATCCGTCATAAATTTTTATAAGTATGAATAACTCATGGTGACTGAATCTTGATCATTAATGGAGTAGGTGAACTTGAAGTGTAAATAATGAATTCAATGGTGTTGGAAGCAGTTGATCACATCATTAACAAATTTGGAATCAAAAAACAAAATAAATTAACATTTATAAATTTGCATAAAACATAAAATGAAGGGCATGAAAAATTCAAAACCATCATCAAATTTTAATTTTACAAGTAGATGGGATTTGAAATTCTAGGCCTGATCTCACTTGACCATTATTTTGATGGAACATATTACCAACTAGTGAACGATCCATCCCATGCACATGTCCAACAATATTCAAGCGTCTTCAGGGAATAGAAGACAATGTACCACGTTGTTTAAAGTCTACATATGGCCTCCAAGAGATGGATAAATCTACATCCAGCCTCCAAGAATCTCAATGTGCAATGTACGACCTATCAAATCTCTTGTAATTGTTGTGTACGGCCATATGGAAGAAGCTATAGTTGTGTATGGCTTCAAAACTCTCTAAATTTGGTAGACATAAATTAGAAACTCATCTAAAGAATTGCAACAACCATTTAATGGTAGCCATGGATCCCTGGTCTTGGAGTAAATAGAACRGTGTTTAAATTTAGAGTTGTTGGCATTTTYTAATTTATAACAGAGAATGCATTTTTTAGTGGAATAACAAAAATATACTTTGAAATTCTTCATTTCCACTTGTTATCCCCCATTTCTAGGGATAACTAAGGAGATGATGTCTCGTGGCCCTCAGGTTGCATACATGGAGTGATGAGGGATGAATTGACTTGTGATGCCCACTTACACAGATGGAGATTCGCTTCACCACCATACTCCTCTGGTTAATCATAATGGCATTCATCACATCAGTCTATTTCCAGAACACAGTGGGTCTTGCTCCATGAGGTACAAGTTAGGTATTGTGGTAAGTGTCACTTTAATACTTGAGGCATTTGAATATGTTGCATTTAAAGATGCTTTTGATTATAGAACATATGCTTGGAAATTATGTTATTTGCCCTGTTTCACCTTGGTAGTTGACATTGTACCCTAGAAAGTGGTCACCCTTGGGGAAAGGTTTTCTAATGGGAGGTCTCCTTAACGAGTCATCATACCATTCTTGATCATACCTATCACTTTCCACACTTCATCCTTTTCGTCTCCTCACCTTTTGGGATTTTTGGGTGTACTGGCCCAAAAAGGGATTGTACCTCATTTCATTAGAAGAATGGGATGAATGCTCGGAAGCTTGTAGTTGGAAAAAGATAAAATCCAATCATGAACCTTCTAGATACTCACCCAGGGATCACAAGGATGATGAAATGTCTCTCATAAGAAACTAATGGGACCCGTGAAAAATAATAATTTAAAAAAATGCCAACCAAGGTAGAGAATTTGTGGGCAATGTTTTTTATGATTAGGTAGAATTCCCACACATTGTCTTCAACTTGGGGAAGCCCAATGTGACCAGGGTAGAGTCAAGGTGGGCAATGTTTTTAATGCTTAGGTAGAAGTCCCACTTTGGTTTAAACCTAGAAACATTTTAATTAATTAATGGAAATTAATGGGCTTGGAAAAAGGTTGCATTGAAAACGAAGGTGCAACACACCCTTGTAATGTTCCTGAGCCAAATTTTTTGCTCAGAACACTAATTGTTTATTGTTGTTATGTTTGTTCATGTGTTTGCAGGTGTCTCTGTAAGATGTGCATGGATTATTCAATGTTGATAGACAAATAGATATGAAGCATACAATCATAAACAATACAAGAGATATAAGAACACCGGTAGAGAATCACAATGTCAGATCTGACCTTTATTTTGTTAGTAAGAAGTCCCCGTATACAAGAGAACTGCAGATCTAGGAGAAAGCCTCAATAATAACAAATGGGTTGCTAGCCGATACAATAAGAAGAAAAATACAAGATGAATGCCTCCCAAAGGCTGTAAGAGAAGAGATCCAAGCCTCCAAAGACCACCAACAAGTAGATCTGACTGAAGATAGAAGAACTTGATCAATGCATTGTCAAACCTCTCCAACTGGATGAGTTGCACCCTTCTCTAGATGTTACCAAACCCTCAAGTTTTGGCCTACCCTCTCCTGACCTCCAAATCCTCCAAAACTCGCTCAGAATGTAGATCGGGCTACTAGAAACCTCTGGAATCAATCTCAAGCTGATCTGAGCAATGTTGCTCCTCCAAACAGACAATCCCAAAACTGGATTGTGCCCTCCCCTGGTTTGATAAAGTCAAGAGGGTACGTTTTCCCCTCTAGGAACCTCCAAATTCCACCAAACTCCGTCAGATCGTAGATCGGGCCACTGTTACCATGATACTGAAGTCTCAAACCAATCCATGAAGTTTTGAGCCTCCAAACACTGAAAATCCCTTTCTGCAGAACGTCCTCTTTCTCTTCAATGCGTGCCAAGCTTACAGAAATAAACTACAAGGATAAACTCCTCTGGAATACACTAGGAATGATGCCAGTGACCCTCCGAAGAGAACCCAGGTGTTACTTTTCCCAAATGCCTCATGCTTCCTCCAGATCGAACCAAAACCTCCAAGATGGTGCGCCCCCTAGCTGGAAACCCCCATGGGTTGTGCCCTAACCCGGTAAATGCCTGTAGAACCAACCTACAACACTGTAGAATGGTGTGGGAGGATTATTTCACCTCCGAGACCAAGCCTGGATCAAGGAAGGTGGGATCTTTCACCACCGAGTTGATCTCTAGGGTTTTAGACTCAAAACCCTCAAAACCGATTGTGCTCAAGAGCTCCAATGCATATAAGATAATAATCCAGAATGAATAAGGAGTGTACCCTGCCCTTTCCTTTATAGCTCCAATCTATTCCTCCATTGAGTTAGTTTTACCCTTAGGGTTAACTCTTAACCTAACTCATGTTTTTTATTTCTTCGTTGAATTACCCTTTTTCCACAATGTCAACTTAACTTTAGAATATTATGATTCCTGGTTGAATTTGTCCCCAATATACTAAGACTATAGTCTAGTGGGGAAAGCTAGACCAATGAGTCTCTCCAACCCTCTTCATCAAGAGGTGGAGGACATTACAATCTCCCCTGCTAGAAATTGCTTTCCCACAAGCAATTTTGAACCTGTCTCCTCGATCAACTGCTCTCCTTCCCACATGGAATCCTCCACAGGTAGGTTCTTCCACTTAACCAAATATTCTCTAATGCTTATTTTCCTTAGCTTCCTCTCCCTGACTTCCAGTATCTCCTCTGGTATCAATACCAATTTTCCTTCTTCATCCATCGATGGCAATTCCTCAATAGGAGTGATGTGCTTGTTGATGGACCTCTTCAAACATGAAACATGAAAGACATTATGTATTTTGCTTCCTTGTGGTAGATCCAACTCATAAGCTACAACCCCTACCCTCCTGATAACTCTGTATGGACCAAAGAAATGGGGCTAGAGTTTTTTGACACCACTTCTCTTGATTGATGTCTGTCGGCACGGTTGGAGGCTCAAATAAACCAAGTCTCCGACATCAAAGGTGCACTCAAATCTGTGCTTGTCTGCCTATACCTTATGTTGATTTTGTGCCCTTTATAGGTGATCCTTCAATTCTCTGAGGATGTCTTGACTCTGTTGAATCCAATCCTGAACCATGGGGGCCCTGCTGTCACTGAAAGCAATCTCTACAAAGGAGAGAGGGTCATAACTGTATAAGGCCCTAAATGGAGGCATACCAATGGAAATATAATGAGCGATGTTGTAACAATATTCCCCCAAGTGAAGCCATTTGACCCATGCCTTTTGTTGTCCTGCCACATAGTTTTTGAGGTAGCCTTCAACCCATTTGTTAACTATCTCTATCTGACCATCCATCTGCAGGTGATAATTGGTACTAGGTGTCAAGGCCGTACCTACTAGTCTGAAGAGATCCTGCCAGAAAGTGCTCATGAACCTGCTATCTCAGTCACTCACTATGGTTTTGGGCAACCCATGCAATCTAAAAACTTCCCTGAAGAATAGGTCCGCAACCTGTGCTACACTGAAATCTGTGGCAATGGAAAAAAAGTGTGCAAACTTTGTCAACATGTCCACTACTACGAAAATTCAGTCCTTTCCCTTAACCTTGGGAAACCCTGTGATGAAATCCATGGATATGCTCTCCCACTTCTGCTCCGGAATGGGAAGTGGTTGTAGTAGTCCTGTTGGGTGAGTGTGTTCATCTTTTTTGGCCTGGAAAGTGTTGCACTCCTTGATGTGGTTCATCACATCGTCTTTTAGACCCTTCCAAGCAAACCTCTCCCATACATGTATGTATGTCTTGACAATCCCTTGGTGCCCTGCTATTGGTGAATCATGGCATGCCTGTAACACCTTGGCCTTGAAGGTTGATTCGAGAACCAAGAAAATTTGGCCCTTGTAGTAAATGATGTCATCCATAATCCTGAAATTGTCATCTATCACCTACCCATCCATTACTTCACAAGCAAATTTGTTCTTCGAATACTCCACCAAGAGGTGGGCCTTCCAATCTATTGAAATATCGGTCATGGCATAAACCGATGGTCTCCTGGAAAAAGCGTCTGCTACCATGTTATTCTTCCCTTTGAAAAATTCTATGTCGAAGTGATATGCTTGTATCTTGCTCACCCACTTATGTTGCCTTTCATTCAAGTCCTTCTGGTCCAGGAAGTACTTGAGGTTGTTGTGATCTCTCCTCACAATAAATTTTTCTCTAACTAAATACTTCTTGAACTTAGCCAATGCATGCATGATGGCTAGCATTTCTTTGTCACATATGGTGTAGAGGAGATCAGTACCTCTCAAATTTCAGATTTCATAGACAATTGGGTGCCTATTTTTGCATAAGTATGGCCCCAATGCCTACCCCTGATGCGTCACACTCTACTGTGAAGGGTTGTGTGAAATCTGGAAGGGCCAATACCAGGCATGTACTCATTACTTTCTTCATTTTTTCAAAGGTGGCCTATGCTTCTGGGATCCATTTGAAGGCCCCTTTCTTTGTCAAATCATTCAAAGGTGTGAAAAGTTGAGAAAATCCTTTGAAAAACCTCCTGTAATAGCAGCAGATGCCCCAAAACCCCTTCAACTCAGTGAGTGTCTTTGGCGTGGGCCAGTCGATGATGGCTTGTATCTTTTCCTGATGTACCTGTACCCCCTTTACTCCAATAATGTGTCCCAAGTAAAGGACCTTTGTCATCCCAAATTCACATTTAGACTCCTTGGAATATAAGAATTGCTCCTCCATAATAGTCAAAATATGTTCCACATGCTGAAGGTGCTCCTCCCAAGTCTTGTTGTAGATCAATAAATCATCAAATAAGACTAATAAGAACGTCCTTAGTTGCTTGTTGAACAAATGATTCATGCATGATTGGAAAGTGGCTGGTGCATTAGTCAATCCAAAGGGCGTGACTAAAAACTCATAATGTCCATAGTGACACCAGAAAGAAGTCTTGGAAATATCTTGCTCCCTCATTTTAATCTGGTGATAGTCGGAGCGCAAGTCAATCTTGGTGAAATATACTACCCCATGGAGCTCATCCAATAGCTCATCAATCAGTGGGATGGGATATCTATTTTTGATGGTCTTGTTGTTTAGGGACCTGTAGCCAATGCACATGCGCATTGTTCCATCTTTCTTTTTCACAAGCACTACCGAAGATGCAAAGGGACTGGAGCTTGGCCTGATGTGACCCATATCCAACAATTCTTTAATGGCATTTTCAATTCCATCCTTGTACTTCTTGGGGTGTCTGTAAGGAGTGGTGATGACATGTTTCGCACCCTCCTCTAACTCTATGATGTGCTCAAACCCTCTATCTGGTGGTGATCCTGGTGGTATAGGTTCAAAGACCATGTTGTGCCTATCCATGATTTTCTTGATCTCTGGTGCATAGTGTGTTTCCCCCTTTTTGTCCACTCTGACTGAAATTCTACATTATGTTGCATAAGCGATGTCTTCTCTTCGGAAGATGGCCTCCATGCGCTTTGTTGTCACCACCCTTGGTGTGTTTCTCATCATACTCCTAAGAACTGTTAAAGTTTAAGCTATTTAGGTTTCTTTTCAATTTCCTAGATAACCATAGCATCGATAGGATCACTAAGAGAAACAAAATCACAAGAGTACACAAGCATTTATCCTAGGAAACCCTCAAGGGGAAGAAAAACCAACAAAACTTATTTAATATAGATTCAATAACCAAGTACAACACCAGAATAACTCTCTCTCTACGAGAGACCCATGATGCTAGACCAGAAAATAATCAAAGACTAGAGAATATCCTCTCCCAAGCAATGTGCCTCTATCTCTTCCTTCTTCCGACAACTGGTAACTGCAGATTCCTTCAATACTTGCACACTAGATGAGTGAGCTAAGTGAGTAAACAAATGAGTGGTTGGCTTCCTTTATTTATACAAACTGGCAAGCGATGAAAGGAGGTGTCTCTTCACTAGCAGGGCCGACTTGTCTTTATGGGTAGTTAGAACCACTTTAATTTGCCTAGGGTCCAACTTCTTAATTTGCATATTACAATTAGGGTTTGACCAATCTGCAAAAGGGGATTTGGTCAATTACAATTCCCGACATGATCAATCCACAAAAGGGGATAAGAACATTCTTTGTAGTTACACAATATTTCAGCACTCCCTCTTAACAAGAAGGATATTCTTTATCTTTTGACAGGTCACTGGATGTCAACATCAACTGAACAATATCATCTAGGAAATATCATCAAATGGACAACAACATCAACTGGATAACATCATCAACTGGGTAACTACATCCATTGGATAACATCATCAATCGGGAAATATCATCAACTGGGTAACATGAGGCATCAATATAGTCCACTTGGTCATCTGGCATCACGATCACTGACTGGTTCTCCATGAATACATATTAAAGAAGTTTTGTTCTCTTTATCTTTGCACAGAAGATACTCTTTCTTTCTTTCATATTCATGCAGAAGATACTCTTATCTTCACACAGAAGATGTCTTGTCTTCACACAAAAGATCTCTTATCTTCACACAGAAGATATTCTATGAATTTTTCCATTCCTTTTATGTTCTCCCTTCTCTTGTAGTCATCTATCTCACCCATCCGCTGGGGAGGACTACTACCATAGCTTCACTCCTGGTCATCCCACATGAACTAGAGAAACTAAGATGCTAGCCTGGGCAAGACTAGACTCCCTTTCAATGATCCACGTGGGATCAGGACACAAACCTCAAGAGCCAATTAACCATTCCACATGGTCAAGGTTTGTGTTCCAGGCTACTCAATCCTTGGCTAGAGGAGAGTATCTGCCTGCTGCCCCTTGGAGAAACATCCACAGTCCTCTCTATGAGGGTGGTCACAGCCCTCTCTACGAGGGTATTCTAACATCTCCCTAGAGTATCCAAAACTCAACACCTGGACAAAGTCCAACCTTGGCAAATTTCTCATTCCCCTTCTCTACAAAGGTCTCTTCCTTATCTACGAAGGTCTCTTCTCTTTCTCCTTCTCTACAAAGGTATTTTCCTATGGGATTGATCATTCCTTCTCTACGAAGATCTAGCTATGGGATCTGAAAAAAATTGTTTATGGTCCAAAATCTTTCCATGGTATAATACCATGCTACCCATCTACTAGGCACCATCCATCTACATCTTGATCAAAATATCTCATTACTCATCCACTGAGTAAATTGTTCCATGGACCACTTCTTTCCTAACTGCACCAAATCACGATCCTCCATTTCAAACTCGGAGACATAGCTCCCTCTTGCACCAAACTAAGAGCTTCTTTAACTGTGTAACATTTGATAATCATCATCCTTCAAGTTCTCGTCTGTAATATCCTGGGTGCCTTCTTGAGTTAGAACATTTCTTTCTTTCTAACTTCATACTGGATCAACCTGCTCCCTCTACATCTATAAGAACGGTACTGGAACAACCTGCAGTTACCTGCATCTCATCAACTATATCTGAGTATCCATATTCTTCATCTTGAACATTTTTGTCCTGCATCTTTAAGAGCCTCCCGCTCCTATATAAATACTAGATACTATATGGTCTTTATTGATTGTCACCATATCATAAGTCCTTCTCATGTTTTCTAACTTCTAAAAGTCAAGGCATAAGTTCTTTCTTCCGAGACCTGTAAACTTACTTACAATATGATTTTTGAGATATGTCACTTAGCCAATCAGTCAGTAACAATAAGCAGTAATCAAATAAACTATATCATGATTTCTATCATAGTAGTACACATCTTTTCTTAAGCAAAACTTGTTCAACCATGTACACATCTGAAACCCTAATCATGAATAAGACTTTTGAACTTTTTTTCACTCTATCTATGAAATTACCAAATTTTCCCTTACTATCATAGATAAACACATACCTTTGTCACTTTCATGAGTGATCATACCTGAAATAAATATTTTATCTCTTTCTTTATCCTCTTCTTTGATAAGTCTGCATAGACACTGAAATAAAACGAGGTTAATTAACATTTTCACAAAAATCTAACTTGTAATGATAAAGTATTAAAGTAAACAAGATACTAAAAATAAACATGAATACTTATCTTTTGTTTTTGTGTGGGGAGGCTCCATAGACTCCACCATTTTCTATATTTTTTCAGATCAACTATCTTCAACTTAAAGTACATATTTCTCAATTTCTACTAAACCTTTCTTCAAGGGAGGAGATTCCTCTTCCTCTGCCACATGTGCTTGATGATTTCCTTTCCCTTTTCCTTGAGGACATTTATAGGAAAAGTTTCCAACTTTTGACAGTTGTTACATCTGATAAACATATTTCTTCTTATCTGGAACTCTTACGGATTTAGCTTCTAGTTGTTCTTTGAATTCCGATATTCTAGAGAAATATTCCTGAATTGTTTCTCCTTTCTGCATCCTTGTATTCTTGAGTTGAGTTCTTAGATTCATCTTCTGATTGATGTTACTTCCTTCATATAATCAGGTTAGGGCATCAAACATTTCTTTTTGAGTCTTATTTGAGGCCACTTGAGGAATCAAGTGATCTTTGATAGAATCTGCAATGATTCTTTTGGCCCTAACTGTGTCTTTTTGGTGTTTTGCTTTAGCTACAACATCGACGGGTTCTGGTACATTTTCTTTAATGAATCTTGCTAGGTCATTCTCTTCAAGAATGAGTGCAATCCTATACTTCTAGGCACAGAAGTTTTCCGCACCTTCTAGCTTGTCAACAAGCTTAATGCTTGCAGACATCTTTTACCTGGAGCTAGGAAAATGACCAAAAAATGAAAATGCTCAGAATTGAATTTTAAACTTACCAGGAGGTGCGCTTGGCTGAAGCAAGTAGCCTGGTGTGGTTAGATTTCATAAAATCCAAATTTTTCCCCTTCAAACTTGACCAGCATATTTTTGGACTGGTGCTTCTGGTTTTCTGGTACTTCTGGTTTCCTGGTACTTCTGGTTTTCTGGTACTTCTCGTACTAGTGAAAACTAGGGTTTCACTTTCTGGGAGTTCTATCCATTGAAAAGGTGCGTTGAAGGTGCCAATGAGTTCCTTAGGCTAGGGCGCACTTTTCTAGATTATCTTTGGGCTGAAATTTTTCTTTAATAAAAATCCCTAATTTTCTTGTACGTTGTTGGCACAGGGGCAGACCCAGGGTTCAACGCTCAAGAGCGCACCAACAAAACCCTAACTATCGTCCCTTTTTGCAACAATTGCGAAGCAAATGAAGTCTCACCTAAGGTAGATGCAGGGGTGGTTGCAAGACTCAGGTGTCTGCAACCTTAGCTAGGACATAGATCTGTGATTATACAGCTTACTAGAGCACCTAGCATCATTAGTTCCTCAAGATACATTCAATAATCACTTCGCTTATAAGACAGATCTTCGCAGCATCCACACTAATCCAAGCACTTAGAAACAGTAAAATAGATCAAATCCTAGTAGATCAACACTAAGCATCCTCATACATATCAGATCTAACACTCATACACATCTAAGAGCACAAAGCATAAGTAAATCTACCTAAATATATCAAAGCACTTAGCATAAGAAGAAATAAACACATTGAACCAAAGAAAAAAGCATCACAC
>JASDQU010010784.1:36814-49162 GCA_032191745.1 Picea mariana | reverse complement strand
AGGCATCCAGGAGAGCGCAGCTTCATTAGAGGATTCAGAGTTTGGAGGAGTTTGCCTTAGCCTTTCGACTTGAGATTTCAAGAGGGTATTCCTATCACCCAGATCTATCAGTTGGAAGATTTTGGGCTCATTTGGAGTCTTATTATAGTTGGGCGGAGTTATTGAGGGTTTCAGCCTTCTATTGGAGTGTGGCATCTTCCAGCTTGAGGAGTTGGCATTCAGATCTACTTGTATTGGTCTTCATCTATCATCCAGCCTTTGGGAGTGTATTTTGTATTGGCAGGAGCATTTTGTAGCAGCTCATACTTATTATCTATCCGGCCATCTAAGGATTATTCCAGATCGGCTATCTATTGTATCTGATTCATGCTTCTTATAATAAAGGTCAGATCTATGCTTGTGTTTTCAATATCTTGAATGTATTGTGATCTTGCATGTGTTGGACAAATCTTGTATAAACACCACTTAATAACTGGACAACTTCATTAGTCACCTGCACATCAAATACAACAGAGGTAGTTAGTGGTTTCAAGCGAAATAAATTAGCTTTGGATCATTACAACCTGTAGCTTTTCAGCGTCGTACTTCGCCTCTTGGAGCTGTGACTCCAATTGATGCAATTATGGGTTCTCGGTTAGGTTCTCGTAGATCTATGCACTTCTGCTACTTAACTATTTGCATTCCTCGGAGAGTGCTTTAATCCTTTCTACGGTGCTTCGAGCAGTTATTTCTTGTTGGTCGTGCACTTCTTGTGGGGTCTGTGGTATGGTCTGAAGCTATAAGTCCACGACTCTTTGTTGAATTTGTTGAATAACTTCAACAAGCTTCATCACTTGGCGTTCTATGCGGTCCTCTACCTTCTGTTCTTAGTCGGTCACAGAGTGAAATACTCTGTGGACTGCTTCTTCAATCCCAATCTACTTCGCGAGCAGCTGCTTTTTCTCTTTTTGGATCTTCGCTCTGTCTTCTTCAAATTTTTCTTGGAGAGTGTCCTTCTCTTGTTGCGCGGCTCGTAATTGCTCGATGATTTCCTCTTGTGCTTGCTTTAAGGCCTAGGTGGTCTGGGATATTTTTTCCTGTGCTTTCCGAAGGCATACTTCGACTGTGTCAGCAATCTTGTGGAGTTGAACCGGTGCATTTCCTTCTTTTGTTGTTCCTTCTAGCAGGGGCGCAGAGGAGACTGCACGGCTAGACTGGAGAGCTTTTTGTACTCCTTGGAGCTCGATCTCGACTTTTTGGTACATTGTGTCTTGCTTAGCTGCCTGCTTTTCTGTTATCTCTTCTATGGCTTCGTTCATAACTGCGATGAGAAAATTGAAGTCATCTGGAGTGAGCGTGGTCTTCAACTTAGTCATGGGTGTTGTTGATTTCTTTCGAGAGGAAGGTTCCGGAGGCAAACCCTGCCTTTTCTTTATATTTTCTACTTCGTCTCCTGGCCTCTGTTTGACTTCCTCTAAGTCTTCACCATTACCTCCTTGCTCTGGTGTAACGGATGCAGTTCTTACAGATCTATTGTCTACAACCTGCATATCCTCGTCCTTCTTTGTCTGCTTTGTTTTCTTTGTCTTACTTCGTCCAGGTGTATTCTGCGCAGCTTCTGGGCTGTCAATTTCGGATTCTTTTGCGGGGTCCACCGGAATAAGAAGGTTCACCGACCATTCCTTGGTGATTTCCTCCAAGTCTTCTTCTGTCAGCTTATAATACGACTGAATTTGTTCCTTGTTTTCATCAGCACGTGCTGTAAGATAGATAAAATGGTGGTTTGCACTGAACTTTATCAAAGGTAGAAACATGTGTAAAGTATTCGAGGTCATGCGTGGCTCGGACTGGATGGCGAGCTTCAACTGGGTGTAGTAGGTGTGAAATACAACAACGGATTTCCACTGCTTGTTCATGTCGTTCGAGTACCACAACGTACTGAACTTCACCGCCAGTGTTTCAAAGGGGTCAATGTCAGGGAAGGTTTCACCTTCCGGTAGCTCCCATGCAACAAAAGATATAAGTATCAAAATCCAGCTAAAATGAAATTCATGCCCTTGATCCTGGGCTTCTCTGCAATCAATCTCTAGTTGATTCACCAGGTACTTCTCCCAATTAATCTTTAGTCCCTCTGTGCACTTTCCTGCGAGGTCGACTACAAAGTCGGATACTTGCGTGGGTCAATTCTTGCATACCAACTTCCCTGCGATTAGTTGACAGGAAAGGTGCACTGCGCCACTTTCAATGGAATTTACCTTGTAGCCTCGTGCTCCTTTATCAACATCACCATAGGCTTCTTTGATTTTCTAAGCAAGAGCGCGGTCCGCTCTTTCCAGGATAGTACTCGTGAGGATCAAGGCCCTGCATGCTAAGCCCAGTGATCTAGTTGATCAGCTTTGGATCAATTGTTATACGATAGTTCAGCCATAAGTATCCTCCATGGTAACTTGCCAGTAGTAGCTTCACACAAGCATTCACCTCCTGGTGTCTGTCGAAGTGTGGTATCTTCATAACGTTGAGCAAAGTGGACTGTGTGAGGTTCATCGTCCATTTTTGAGGGACGATCTTCAAATTCTTTCCCTTGGTTCTGGTTAGGTACTTGTACGGAGCAAGTGTGTTGTAGACTTTTCGATCCCCCGGGTTGAAGTCACTAAACTTCAACGCTACGATCTTGTCGTGATCTACGTGGACTGCGCATACCTCTTTCGGCAGGTACACAGTGACTAGAGTGTACTCAAAGTCTCTATGCACACTATCTTTGTTGATCGTACCACTCAGAGGTGGTATGTAAGCAAGTAGGATGGATGGGACCAACTTCGTGTTRGCCATATTATCTTTATGTTTGGTTCTTCTTTTTGCATCGGCTCGGGATGTTCCTTCTCAAGAAGTCGACGGGGAGGCTTGCACTCCTCTCGTCGATGATGCMTGTAAACCAGTAGACAATCCTCRTTCGGACATGACTCTTTCAGCTCTGAGGCTAGCGAGTACCTCTCTTACGGATTCTTCAACTGCGCTAAATTCATCGGATATATACGCTCAGGATCAATAGCAATGGTTCTCACAGTAATGTAGGAATTGTAGTAAGGTAGAGAGTAAGGGCGAAGTAATCACTGTTCAGAATTCAAGTAATCTGCGGGGTCAAATTTAGGATTTAGCAAAAGTGTCTTTTGTGCATGGCGTGATGGATTAAGTAAGTAACTCTGTAATGGATCGTTTGCAATGGATATGGGGCTTCCTTAACTCTGGTTCTATCAATTATGGTGTGGTCTAACGGTTTGGTGATGAGCTATCAATGCTTTTCGATACGTTTGAAGCGACAGTGACTTTTTTTTTCTTTTTCCTGTGAAAGATGCTCTCTTCAACTTAGCTCTGATACCATGTTAAATTTTAAGCTATATATTTAGGTTTCTTTTCAATTTACTAGATAACCATAGCATCGATAGGATCACTAAGAGAAACACAATCATAAGAGTACACAAGCATTTATCCTGGGAAACCCTCAAGGGGAAGAAAACCCAATAAAACTTCTTTAATATAGATTCAATAACCAAGTACAACACCAGAATAGCTCTCTCTCTACAAGAGACAAACTACCATGATGCTAGACCAGAAAATAATCAAAGACTAGAGACTATCCTCTCCCAAGCAATGTGCCTCTCTCTCTTCCTTCTTTCGACAACTGGTAATTGCAACTTCCTTCAATACTTGCGCACTAGATGAGTGAATTGAGTGAGTGAACAAATGAGTGGTTGGATTCCTTTATTTCTCACAAACTGGCAACCGCTGAAAAGAGGTGTCTCTTCACTAGTAGGGCCGACTTGTCTTTCTGGGTGGTTAGAACCACTTTAATTTGTCTCGGGGCTGACTTCTTAATTTGCATATTACAATTAGGGTTTGACCAATCCACAAAACAAGATTTGGTCAATTACAATGTCTGACATGATCAATCCACAAAAGGGGATAAGAATATTCTTTGAAGTTACACAATATTTCAGTAAGGAGTAGTGATGACATGTTTCACACCCTCCTTTAACACTATGATGTGCTCAAACCCTCTATCTGGTGGTGCTTCTGGTGGTATAGGCTCAAAGACC
Organism: Picea mariana; assembly: GCA_032191745.1. Classification (NCBI taxonomy): domain Eukaryota; kingdom Viridiplantae; phylum Streptophyta; class Pinopsida; order Pinales; family Pinaceae; genus Picea; species Picea mariana. Next base: position 45,089 of record JASDQU010010784.1, on the reverse strand, counting down.
TTGCTGTGCCTATCCATGATTTTATTGATCTCTAGTGCATAGCGTGTTTCCCCCTTTTTGTCCACTCTGACTGAAATTATGCATTACGCTGCATAAGCGATGACTTCTCTCCAAAAGATGGCCTCCATGGGCTTTTTTGTCACCACCCTTGGTGTGTTGCTCGTCATACCCCTGAGAACCACCTTCTTCCATGTTTCTTCTTTGAAAGACATTTCCATGGTTTTGTAGTTTGTGGTGATTGGCCCCAATGTACTAAGCCACTATACTCCTAGGATGATGTTGGTGTATGGAAGATCCATCACATAAAAATCTTGTGCCGACTCATGTCTACCCAAGGTGATTTTCATCCCTGGGATATACCTATCACAATGCACGATACGTCCACCGACTACCTCCACACAAAATACCTCAAATTCCAATGTTGGTATGTGCCTTCTTTGCATTAATGTTGAGTCAATGAAATTGTGTGAGGCACCTCCATCAATGAGGACGGAAACCTTCTACCCTTGTAGCACCCCTCTCATCCTGAAGGTGTTGAATTTTGGTGCCCCGCTAATGGATGCAATGGTTACCTTCTCGTTTGTTGTAGGGTCATGACTAGAATCCTCTTCTTATGTCTGTCCTAGAGTTTCGTCCTCCATGTTCTGTATGTGGCCAAAATCCTCATCCCCCTCATCATCTAAGATCACCTCAATATAGTGGGCTTTTCCCTTACCCATGCACTTGTGTGTTGGGTCCCATGGTTCCTTGCAAGTGAAACACAATTGCTTCCTCCTCATCTCCCTCCTAATGGGATCATCCATCCTGCCCCTTCCTCAGTCAAACCCCCCTTGGGTCTCTTCCCCCTTGGTTAATAGGAATTATTTGCTCTTTGTTATCGCACAGTTTGTAGTTAAGGTAAAAGACAAATGAAAGAGTGGCAAACCGGCGCAACTGAGACTATCCCACCACTGTCACCTCAATGGGATAGCTATTTCTGTTTAGGGAGGTAAGGACTAGGGGAGACGTCCCCGGTGACACGGGAGTTTGAGAAGAAAAGGTTTATGGCTAAGTAATATTATTCCCCCTCACAAGTCACCATCGATCAGAAAGTTCATCTTAATATCCAATAAAGATAAAAGATAACCAGAAATAGTAACCAAGAAATGTACCTGCCCAAGACAAAGCAACAAGGAAACTATGCATATGCAAGATTACTTGCTTGGTCAGTACTTCATCTAATCAATGACTTTATGATAATAAGCAATTGAGCAATAATATTGATGAAGTAAATCAATGTTGTATAATAGCAACAATTACAATATATATCACTTCTCAATAAATGCTAATGAAGCTTCACAATAAGCAAATGGCATTTTATCATCAATGTAACAATACTAGAAGCAACGCTTTAGCCTAGTCATTCAATTGCTTTAAAGATAAATAAATGTTGCATAGAGATGTTTATAGCATGAATAGATAATGGCAGCAATAGGGTTAGTGAATGTTAGTCTAAGCTAAGGTTAGAAATATTAGTGATTGTTCAAAATATTTGGATGGTGAGTGTGTGATCAAGCTACTCAAACAATGGAGGTCTTAGATCGGTGCTTTATAAGGGAAAATGGAGTCAAAAAAGGGCTACAAATGTTGAAGGGTCATGATGATAGTGATAAGACTAGAGACAAGAGGGTTTGATGTTGAAGTGTTGCTAAGGCGAGGCTTCAACAAGTCAAACCCTAAGGGAGACAACTCACTAAGGTGTAGATGACCTAGGCCTTGGTGCGTCTTCCTCCTTCTCTAGCTCAAAAGACAAATTTGAACAGCTAGCTTGAGCAAGAAATGATATGGATGAAGACAAGAGGGTTAAATTTTGAGGTGCTTCTAAATCAAGGCCTAAACAATGAAACCCTAGGGGAGAAAGGCTCGCTAAGGTGTAGAAACCCTAAGCCTTAGTGATTTCTCCTCCTTCTTCATCTCATTGACAAGAACAAAACGGCTAGCTTGAGTGATAGATGTTATGGGTAAGGACAAGAGAGTTTGATGATGAAGTGTTGCTAAGGCAAGGCTTCATCAATCAAACCCTAGGGAAAATGGCCCACTAAGGTGTAGAAACCCTAGGCCTTAGTGCATTTTCTCCTTCCATGGCTCAAAGACAAGATGAAAAATGGATAGGCTAGAAGAATAGGATAGAGTGTTGCTATGGCAAGGCTCTATCTTACTTCAACAAATCAAATGGCTCTTAATCTTAGTAGGGACATGAGACAAGGACCTTATCACATGCTTGTCACCTAGGGTTTAATTCAACAAATTATAATAACAAATGCAAGTAAACGTTACTATAACCATTCAATTAAGAAGTTTTGTAGAAATTCACTTACATAAACCAAGAAACCGTGTATCAAAACCCTAGTTGTAAACCTTCCACCAAGAGAAATGCCAAAAATGCCAAGAAAAATGTCTCCTTCAACAAGTGCACCTCAAAATTCCAACCAAAACCCTAGAAGAGAGTGCAAATTTCAGACCTCACCAAATGGTGAGTGAAAGATGATGAAAATAAGATAGTTTTTCTCCCTTATTTATACAATAGCAATGACCTTATTAAAATTTAGGTCACCAAAAGGCCGACAAGGCCAAAATACCAAAATAATATTTTTTTACATTAAATGTTATAAAATAAACCCTATTCAAGCAAAAGTGAGAAGTCATCCCCTTTCTAGGGTGACGTTAACCCTTTCTAGGGAAAATGTGGCCTCCTGGAGCAAAACATTAGCCCTCCTTGGGCCTCTCCAATCTGCCACACGTGCCAAAACTGCCATAGTTGTCTCCCAAATGTCCATAATGTTGGATGACGTCATGGGCATCCTGGGTGACATCCTGGACCTTCCAAGGACAAGGTTCCAGTGAAAAGGGGACAACATCGCTAGGTAAGGCTCTGCCAGGGTGCCTATGTGGAATGTCCTCCTCTTCTCTGGTGCAAATCCCTATGTCTTGTCTCTGCCCCCCGTTGGGTTCTCAACATCCATCTAGTGGGCTCTTCAGCCCCATGGAGGTCCAAACTAATCATCTCTCCATGTGTACCTGTCCAATGTGGTACTTGTTCGTCGGGTATGATACTATACATCAACAGATACGCCCTCCATGGGCTCATAAGTCACAGGGATCATAGCAATGTCAATCACATCTAATCATCAATATTATTAAACATGTGCATAAAATCCCTTTTACCCAGTCAAGTGCTCAAAGACATTATACAAATATACAATACAACTTTGGAGGAAGTGACAGGGCATCCTATTGGGCTAGTGTCCACTGGAAAAGGGATGTTTCCGGAAGAGATCAAATCCAAGTCATGTAAATGGGTGAGGTGGATAAGGGATGTCCTGATAAGGGGTGCAGTGAAAGCAGGGAAATGTAGGGCTTACCTGTGGGTGCCTTTGTAGAAGGCGAGCTACACCTGTCTTGGATGCAAATGTTTCCAAGCTCATTCATGCCTTTTATTCTTTATTCTTTATTTCTTTTTCTTCAAGAAGCTAATCAAGGGACACTTCTCTGGTGTGGTGACCAGTGGTGGCAATGTTACCCACAAACACTTTCACGGAGATGAGAAGGTTGGCTCGTGATGAGACCCCCTTTCTCTTGGCCATGCAACCAAGAGCCACTACCTTGGTGTGGTAACTAGATCCTAGTAGTGTCATACCGCTAGGTGCCCATGGACCTAATAGGTTGGCTCGTGATGAGACCCCCTATCCTCTGACTACATCTTGTTTTATTATTTTTTATGGGTCCCTCTTGTTTCTTGCTGAGAATCCTTTTACTACTTTCTCGGGGATCCCTAGGCGAAGCATCTCAAGGTTTTATTCTAGGATTTTATCTTTTGTCAGCTTGCTTTTACCTTCTGGGCCTTTAGCTCCTTCTTCCCAGAAGGCAAGGTGCAACCCTTGAATGATTGGCCAACCCAATTTCCCGGACCAACGTAATGGGATGGATGAGCCGGAAGCAAGATGGAAAGTGGTAAGTATGATGGGAGTGGATGATGACTTTTCATAAATCCCCCTAGTGGAAAATCAAAACCTATGGGCACAAGCTTACTAGGGCATCCTTTCATTCCCCCCAAACATGGTCAAGTGGATAAGTATAAGATCCGAGCACCCATTAGAAATAAAAAGAACTAGATGCACATATTCAAAGGTTTTGAGGATCAGAGTGACACATACCATGATACCCGGACTCATTAGCTCATGGAGAAAGAACCATCTCTGATACAAGACCAAGCTGAAGGTGATAGATGTTGTTGTTGCTGACAAAGTGGAGGCGCTGAAAGGAAGAAAAGATGGTCCCTCTAGGGCCATGCTCAAGTCGATCTGGCTCTTGGTACTCCATGTCTAGGACCTGTGGGCCTCGAAACATAATCTCCTTAGTTATCCCTAAAAGTGGGCGATAACATTCTCTACCCCCTTGATTGGGAGGTCTAGGGGTGAATCTCATCTTAGCTACTGAACCTAAGTCTCTGGTCTTACAGATGGCATCATGCAAGTTGGTAGGATTAAAGGCATTGACCCAACCCCTCAAGGGTTCCATCAACCCTTCTGTGAAAAGCATCATAAGTCTTGCTTGAGACACATCCTGTACCATCACTGTCAGCCTCTGGAACTCCTCTATGTAAGCCTCCGGTGATCATGTCTGTTTGAGTTGTGTGAGCTCCCTAAAAGGTAGCTCTGGATCACCTTGGTCAAATATTTCAATGAGCCTCTGTGTGTACTCTGTGTAAGATGTAATCTGATTGTGTCCCAATGTGGTTAACCCATGATACCACCAATCATGAGCCTTGCCATCTAAGGACATGGTGGAAAATTTGATGGCATCCATTTCTCTCATGGGGTTAAGCTGTAAGTAGGTATCTAGCTTATGCACCCATGCTTGTGTTGTCACCTTAGCAGATCCATCAAAATAAGGGATCTTTATTTTTCCTGCCCTATGCTCCAGTTCATAGTTGGACCTCTGATACTGTTTCGGTTTGCCCCAAAATTTGATTCCTCAATACTGATCTAACGTGACTTGTCTCTGAAACCCTGCACTTAAGGCATGATACTCCCTCGCATACTACTCAAAATTATCCTCAATCTCATCCCCATAGTTATGTTGTGGCTGAGTATCCAAGAATGTAGGTAGATAGGGTCTAGGAGTGGACATATTGTATGTCTTCCCTAGTGGCACACCTCCTCCATAGCTCTATCCCTCAGTATGATAGTGGGCCCTATGCTCCTGCTACTGTCTAGTCCATCCATGAGATCCACTAGCCTCCCTATTGGCATAAACCTCCAGACCCTTCCCTCCATGGGTCATCTGCATCAGGAGTTGTGATACCCTCTCTTGGCTTTCACTTACCTTCCTCAGATATTTTGTCATCTCTAATTTTCCGCTACGTATTGTTTCCTGGTTCTTCTGTAGATGATGCACAAGGGTGCTCTCGGTCACGTTTATAGAGTGTTGCAACTCCTTAGCGAACCCTGCTAGAATTTGTGGCTCACAGTCCTCACCTGATCCTTCCATTTCGGCCTTTGTCTCACCTGTTTGTTTCCTACGTCTGTCCATGTAAATTCCATTGAACCTCTGCATGCACTAACCCCCACTGGCTGGGAGGATCAAATCTATGACACCACTGTAATGTTCCTGAGCCAATTTTTTTGCTCAGAACACTAATTGTTTATTGTTGTTATGTTTGTTCATGTGTTTGCAGGTGTATCCGTAAGATGTGCATGGATTATTCAATGTTGATAGACCAATAGATATGAAGGATACAATCATAAACAATATAAGAGATATAAGAACACCAATAGAGAATCACAATGTCAGATCTGACCTTTATTTTGATAGTAAGAAGTCCCCGTATACAAGAGAACTACATATCTGGGAGAAATCCCTAATAATAACAAATGGCATGCTAGCCAATACAATAAGAAGAACAATACAATATGAATGTCTCCCAAAGGCTGTAAGAGAAGAGATCCAAGCTTCCAAAGGCCACCAACAAGTAGATTTGACTAAAGATAGAAGAACCCGGTCAATGCACTGTCAAACCTCCCCAACTGGATGAGTTGTGCCATGCTCTAGATGCTGCCAAACCCTCAAGTTTTGGCTTACCCTCTCCTGACCTCCAAATCCTCAAAAACTCGCTAAGAATGTAGATCAGGCTACTAGAAACCTTTGGAATCAATCTCAAGTTTATTTGAGCAATGTTTCTCCCCCAAGCAGACAATCCCTAAACCGGATTGCGCCCTCCATGGTTTGATAAAGTCAATAGGGTATGTTTTCCCCTCTATGAACCTCCAAATTCCACCAAACTCCGTCAGATCATAGATCGGGCCACTGCTACCATGATATTGAAGTCTCAAACCAATCCATGAAGATTTGAGCCTCCAAACACTGAAAATCCATTTCTGTAGAATGTCCTCTTTCTCTTCAATGTGTGCCAAGCTCACAGAAATAAACTGCAAGGATAAACTCCTCTGGAATAAACCAAGAATGATGCCAAGGACCCTCCGAAGAGAACCCAGGTGTTACTTTTCCCAAATGCCTCATGCTTCCTCCAGATCGAACCAAAACCTCCAAGATGGTGCGCCCCCTAGCTGGAAACCCCCCTGGGTTGCGCCCTAACCTGGTAAATGCTTGTAGAACCAGCTTGCAACACTGTAGAATGGTGTGGGATGATTATTTCACCTCCGGGACCAAGCCTAGATCAAGGAAGGTGGGATATTTCACCACCGAGTTGATCTCTAGGGTTTTAGACTCAAAACCCTCAAAACTGATTGTGCTCAAGAGCTCCAATGCAAATAAGATAATAATCCAAAATGAATAAGGAGTGTGCCCCACCCTTTCCTTTATAGCTCCAATCTATTCCTCCATTGAGTTAGTTTTACCCTTAGGGTTAACTCTGAACCTAACTCATATTTTCTATTTCTTCGTTGAGTTACCCTTTTTCCACAAAGTCAACTTAACTTTAGAATATTACGATTCCTGGTTGACTTTGTCCCCAATATACCTGAGACTATATTCTAGTGGGGAAAGCTAGACCACTAAGTCTCTCCGACCCTCTTCATTAAGAGGTGGGGGACATTACAATCCTCTACAAAGGCACCCATAAATGAGACAATACGAACCCTTGTATGTCATGAACCCCATGCCCCAAAGTTTTTTTTACCCCCATCCACTTCATCTTCTATGCATGGTTTAGAGAGGGTCCACCTAGGAAAAGATCCTTGACTTAAGGAATGACTCACCCAATAGGTCATTATGATAACCCTCCCATACCTAAACTTGGCAAGTTGCATAGGGTCTTTGAGAACTTGTTTAATCTGATAATTTAGTTTTGATGCACATGTTTAGGTAGCTCTTGTATTAAATCTGATTTCACTTGGCATGATACATTTGACTTGAGACCCTTGGAGGGTGCACTTATTTGTCTTTGCAGGACCTCACTTGATGGACGATTTGGAGGAACAAGCCTAGATTGGGCCTTCATTCAAGCAAGAATCCCACATGTTGGATGCCATGACCCACACCCTGGGAGCAACTAGATGGTGAATGTTGCCTTTGGAGGCATGAGGAGACACCTTGAAGGATGAAACCTAGCCCGCATTTTCCCAACGTTTGACCTTGAAAGGTCAAAATGTCTCTCTCTAGGGCTTGATGTCATGATTTGGGGCTAGAGTTTGATGATGGTGGTGATGAATTGATGGAGAATTGGCATGCCTTGATGGAGAGAAGAACCCAACACATGAAGGGATGGCCTTTGGAGGCCCAACAACTTCCTCTCCAAGCTCAATGATTTGCTAGATGTGCCAAAACATCACCCTAGAGGGCATGATGTCATCTTTTTAGGGTTTATTTGTGTAAAAATTAAATTAAATTTGTAAAGGGGAAAAATAAAGGAGGTCGAACTCCTTATTTTGTGTTTTACCCGAATGATATGTGGACAAACTAAATTTACAGGTCTTGTATAAATAGAGACCTAATTCATTTCATTTTATCATAACTCTCTCACTTGAGAAGACATACTTGGCTGAAATTTTCGCCCTCTTTGGGCATTTGTTCTATCTCTTTATCTTGTGCTAAATTTTGGATTCTTATTGGTCTATTGTGGAGCTAAAGTGGTACGCTACCCTTCTTGGAGGTTTCTTCTTGCATGTGGATGGAATTTACTTGTTAAACTAGGGTTCTATCTTGCTATCTTATGGAATTGGTAAGGAATTTTCTGCATTTGTTGGTAATTTCTTCTTTTTCCATGCTATTCTTGTCT
>JASDQU010010783.1:98410-108679 GCA_032191745.1 Picea mariana | reverse complement strand
CTAAAGTATACCAGTCTCAAGTCTAGTTCTAAGTTCGACCTAAAGTATGAAGCTGATTTATGATTAAATCATGCAAACAAGTTACTATTTCGAGCCTCTCCTCTTCTCCTCTTCAACCTATATAAGTAGAGGTCGACCCCTCTCTTCAACACAATTTTGATATGCAAGTTAACGGAGAAGCAATAGAGGAGCATATAATTGATAAAGAGGCAGGATACCAAAGAAACATATCAATGTTGTATATCAACAATAAAGGTTTCATATCATAGGCATATATCAACAACATATTAGTGATGTATATCAACAATTAAGGCAACATATCAGAGGTGTATTTAAGCAAGGTCTCTTAGGTATTTGTCAGGTCATAATCATATTGGCAAGCTCTTAAGAGAAAGACATTCATGGTGGATATTTGTAAGTGATCTTACATTATTAATGCAATAAAGGAAGATAGCTTGCTGGGTTTTTTCTCCCTGTACAGGGTTTCCCCAGGGTATATGTGTTGTTTATGTGCAAGCTTACTTATCTACATAGTTATTGCTATCTAGTTATGATTTGGTATTGTTGAAGTGTATTGAGATGGAATCAAAGTGTTGAAGAAAATAAAATGATTAATTTGCATAATAAATCGAGCTCATAATTTAACAACACTGGCTGAGTGGATGCCACGTGTCACCTAGTTTCATGACTTATGTATACCTAAAGTGTCAACTGGACCTTGACACTTGTCACCATATGATTTTTCCATGTGTCCTTGCTGACGTGGTCTTGATGACATGAATCTCATGAAGTGTAATATGTCTTTCCCCTTTGGATCATGAATCCGAAGGTCTAGTTTTCACCTGAATTCTTGATCCAACGACCCTCATTCACTTCAGGAATTTGGGGCTTTAGCCTTCACGTGAAATTACATGTTTTGGACCCATTTTCGCCAAAGTGGTTAGAATCGAAGTTGATCACCATTGGACCTGCCTATCCTCATCCAACGGTCACCATGCATTTCCTAGATCTTATGGCCCTCATTCCCTTTGGGAATTTGGGGCTCTAGCCTTCTGGTGAACTTACATGTTTTAGACCCCTTTTTGCTGAAGTGGTTAGCACCAAAGTTGACCACCATTGGACCCGCCTATCCTCATCCAACGATCACCATGCATTGCCCATATTTGATGGCCCTCATTCACTTCGGGAATTTGGGGCTCCAGCCTTTGGGTGAATTTACATGTCTTAGACCCCTTTTCACTGAAGTGGTCAGCATCAGAGTTGATTGTCTCCTTTCCTTTATGCGATCTAACGGTTCCAAAATTTCACTCCAGATCAATGGTTGACGATAATTCGTGACTTGGGGGCTTCGGACTTTGGGTTAAATTACCTGTTCTTGGATTATTTTGACCGGAGTGGTCAACACCAGAGTTTACAGTCTTCTTTCCTTTACTGTGATCTGACGGTTCCAATATTTTCACTCCAAATCAACGGTTTATGGTAGTTCATTTAATCTGAGACTCTGGGATATTTGTTTCTTACATTGTCCTTCCACTAAAATTGATCGGATGGTTGAGAATTCATTGAAATTCCCTCCTTGAACTAACAGCTAACGAAATTTTGTGACTTCGTGAGTTCGTTCCTCTGCCTTATCTCCAATGTACCAAAACTTACGCTATCCCTCCACTTGGATTTGATAAGTGGATCTAACTGATCTGATGGTTGTGATTACTCCAAAAATTTGAATGGATGATTAGATTTCCATGATCCTTCACATGGGATTCTTCTGTGTAGGATTTGGCTTCTATGTGATCTAACAGTCCAATATTTTCTCGAGAACTATATCAACGGATAAGATTCTTCCTTGATTATTTTGGAGTTTTACTGTGGGGATTTCAATCTCGATAGCATTTCTGCAATGCGCTCTCCCTTTTGAGATTCTATTAATGTCCTTCCTTTTAAACTTTGGGTTTATACTGGATTCTTCTGCACGTTGTTGACATCAATGACAATATCATACAATCGTGTCCAACATTCTCCCCCTTTGGCATTGATGGCAACCTTTTCTTTTTTAAATATTTTTATTTCTACTGCTTATCAATTTCCTCCCCCTTTGACACAAATGACATCAGGGATCTTTCTTCACTCCCTCTGTGAAATTTCTCCCTTGACCATGTGCCCCTTTCCTTTTGATACAATTTTTATGGTTTTAATGAGGTTTGTGAATTACTCCCAATTTTTGTCGAAGATTTTCAAAAGTACTTCTCAACAAAGGTTTTGTGAATATGTCTTCAATTTGTTCTTTGGTGTCTACATACACTATTTTAACCACTTTTTGTGTAACCCGATCTCTTAGAAAATGGTATTTAATTGGGATGTGTTTGGTTTTATAATGCATTACTGAATTTTTAGAGATACTTATGGAAATAGTGTTATCACAATTAATAGTGATGGGATCATCATATCTTATTTCTAAATTTTCTAATGTTTGCTTCATCCAAAGAACTTATGTGCAACAGGATGCAACAACAATGTATTCTGCCTCTGTTGTAGATAGTGATGTGGATGTTTGTTTCTTACTTAGCCATGTTGCCAACCATTTTCCTAGAAAAAATGCTCCTCCTTTGGTGCTTTTCCTATCATATATACTACCGGCCCAATCTGCATTAGTGTATGTAGTTAGATTGAATTATTTGTCTTTTGGATACCATAATCCAAATTCTAAGGTGCCTTTAAGATACCTTAATATTATGTTTACTGATTTTAAGTGAGTTTATTTAGGTGCAGATTGAAATCTCCCCACGAGTCCTACAACCTGTATGATGTCAGGTCTTGTTGTTGTTGAATAGATAAAACTTCCAACCATTGATCTGTACATCATTTGGTCCACTTTTGGTGAGTCATCTTCTAGGCTTAGTTTACATCCAATGACCATGGGAGTACTCATAGGTTTATTGTCTTCCATTTGGAATTTCTTTACCATTTCCTTGATATATTTGGATTGGGAAACAAATATTTCATTTTCTGTTTGATTTACTTGTAAACCTAAGAAGAAGGACAATTGTCCCATCATAGACATTTCAAATTCTTCTTGCATTTTGGTTGCAAAATTTTTTCTTAGTGTAGTAAGATTACTTCCAAATATGATATCATCTACATATACCACCACAACAATCATGTTTTGATCCTCAATTTTGATGTATAAGTTGTTATCAATAGTCCCTCTCTTATATCCTTGTTTTTGTAGGAACTGATCAAACATTGAGAACCATGCTCTGGGGGCTTGTTTAAGACCATGCATGGTCTTTTTTAAGACCATACAAGGTCTTTTTTAGCTTGTACACATAGTCCTGATTTTATGTTAACATGAATCCTTTTGGTTGTTCAACATAGACTTATTCTTCTAGTGTTCCATTAAGGAATGCTGACTTTAAATACATATGATAGATTTTGAAATTTCTGAAGCATGCAAATGCTAGGAACATTCTGATGGCCTCAAGTCTTGCTACTGGAGCGAAAGTATTTTCAAAATAGATACCTTCCACTTGGGAATATCCTCTGCAAACTAATCTGGATTTGTTCTTTATAATATCCCCATTTTCATTTAGTTTGTTCTTGAACATCCACTTGGTTCCTACCACATTATTGTCCTTGGGTCTTGGAACTAGTTCCCAAGTCTAGTTCTTCTCTATTTGGTCTAGTTCTTCATTCATTTCTTTTATCCAATATTTACTTTTTCTAGCTTCTTTAAATGACTTAGGTTCGATCCAGGATAACATTGCTTGTTCTAAGTCAAAAGTGAGTTTCCTTTTTGTTTCCACTCTTACATTTTTATCTCCAATAATATGAATTTCAGGATGATTCTTTTGAACTCTCTTTGATGGAGATTTTGGCAAGGGAGTTTCTTCATTGTCTTCTTCATCAGTATATGGTTCATTTTCCTGCGGTTCATTATCATCATCTTCTTGCTAAGATTCTACATCATCATCTTCTTGTTGATATTTTACATCATCATCTTTTTGTTGAGATTTTTTTATCAATGTCTTGAGATATGCTCTTTTTTAGATCATCTATCTTTACATTGACACTTTCCATTATCTTTAGTAGTATAAGATTATATCATATGTATGATTTCTTATTAGATGAATACCCTAAAAATATTCCTTCATCATATATTGGATCAAACTTTCCTAAATTATCTTCTTCATTCTTAATGTAACATTTACTTCCAATAATTTTAAATTGTTTTATAGATGCTGGCCTGCCAAACCAAAGTTCATAAGGGGTTTTGTCATGGTTGGGTCTCAACTGAGCTCGATTAAGTATGTGAACTACTGTGTAGATTATATCTCTTCAGATTTTTTCTGGAATCTTGGCTTCATTTAGCATGGTTCTTGCAACTTCTTGAACTATTTTGTTTTTCCTTTCTACCACTCCATGTTGTTGAGGAGTCATGGGAGCTGAAAATTGTCTTTTGATACCATGATTTTCACAGAATTGAATGAACTCTTTAGAGGTGAATTCTCCTCCATTTTCTGATCTCAAACATTTTATTTTGAGATCTGTTTCATTCTCTACAAGGGATTTGTATGCTTTAAACTTCTCAGAGGCTTCTGATTTTTCTTTTAGAAAGTATACCCAAGTCAATATCATGTAATCATCAACAATCAACATAAAATATTATTCACCATAAGTAATTTTAATTCAGGTAGGTCCACATAGATATGTGTGAATAATTTCCAATGGTTTTGTTGTGGAATGCTCTTTTGTTTTGAACCTAAATCTTGTTTTCTTTCCTATTTGACAATGTTTACAAATAGAATATGAAGGATTAATAACTTTTGGTAGATCCCTAACTGTCTCTTTCTCATTGGATTTGATCAAATTGTCAAAGATTAAATTTCCCAACCTTCTATGCCATAGCCAACTTTCATCTACTTGGATTAAACAACATTTTTCTCCTTCATCTATATTAATGATGTATACATTGCTAGATGTTCTTGGTGCAATTACTACTAGCTTCCGAGTGCCCTTTTTTCTGATCTCACATTTATGAGAATCAAAAGTAAGTATGTGACCCTGATCACATGTATGAATTACACTTAGGAGGTTAGGTTTGATATTTTCTGCCAGAAGTACATCTTCTACTTTGGTTTTGTTATTTCCTAGACTGACAATGCCTTTTCCCAGTATTTTGGCAGACATATTATCTCCAAAAGTTACTTTTCCTTATCCTTTCTTGTTTAACTTGAGAAATTTGATTTGATCTCCAGTCATGTGTTTGGAACATCCACTGTATATATACCACTCACATCATTGATTTCTCGCATACAAGGCTACATTGCACTCTATTTTCTTTTTCTTCCATACTTTTTTATTATTGGGAATATTTATCCTTTTATCATATTTGGGCAATCTACATTCACTAGATTTGTGACCATAGTTGTTTCATTTGTAACATTCAACATTGTAGTGTTTTAAGGGAGAGAAGGAGTTACAGTTTCTTCTTTTTGCATTATCCTTATTATTTCCACATATTTGAACATTTCTTGGATTGTACTCTCTATAGGATTTATAGTGTATTGCTTTATGTCCAAAATTTTTGCAAGAATAACAATAACCAAGGAAGATATATTGATTCATGTTAGAGGGATTCCTTCTGATGATTCTATTCTTCTCGTTATATTTTTCATTAGTAGAAGGTGCATATTTCTGTTTATTTGGGATAGTTTCAAATGACATTGTTCTTGTTTTGTTTTCTTTTTTATTTATGGGTTTCTTAAGAACATCTACATAGATTTTTTTTCATTTTCTTATTCTGTAGAGGGATCATATCCTAGTCCTATCTTATCATTTGATGATATTTGAATACTAAGAATGTTATTCAATATTTTTGAGTTGTTTTCAAATTTAGATTGAACATCTTCTTTTTCTAGTTTCCCTTTTAGTTGAACTATTTCATCCTCCAATATTTTACACATTTGTTGTTTTTCACTGAGTTCTTTATTCAATATTTCTTATTTTCTTTTGGTTTCTTGGAGTTGAGTTTTTAAATTAATAATCAATTGTTTTGAATCACTGATGGTTTTGGAAACTTCATTCTCTCTTGATTTAGTAGCTTCTTCAATCTATAGAAGTTATTCCCTTAGTAACCTGTTTTGTTTTTTAGTTTTTCTTAGTTCTTCAATTACACGAAGGAATTCTTTTTCAAAGTTCACTTCTTCTTCATCTTTCGAATGATTAACTTCTTGAGTTTTTATTCTGATAAATAGAATCTCTAGCTCCTCTTCTTCATTTTCTTCCGATGAGACACTGTCTTCTTAAGTAAAGAACGTTTTATTTTTCTTGTAGAACTTCTTTTTATCATTAGTTTTGATTTTCTTATGAAATTTGAACGTTCTTTAATCATCACTTTCCTCCTACTTTGGATAGGGGAATTTATTGACAAAGTGTCCAATTTTTCCACAGTTGAAACATATTAGAGGGATCTTTCCTTTGTATTTCCTATTCCCTTTCTTGAGTTTCTTTATGAAGTTGGCAGTTTCTTCATCAAATATATCCGATAACTCATCATTGGTATTTTTCTTCTTCCTCATCTTTGTTTTAGATGCTTTAAAGGTTGTTTCTCTTTTTTATGGTTTTTTGTTCCCTGTTCTCATCTCATATGCTGTAAAAATTCCATGAAGCTGATCTACCATGAGCTTGTCAAGTTCTGGCCCATCTTTAGCTGTAGAAATCTTGGCATCATATATCATAGGTAATGAAATTAATATATTTTGTACAATAGGATTATCGGTAAGTTCTTCTCCTACTACTCTTATTGAATTAACTACCTCATCTACCCTATGAAAGTATGCAAAAATGTTCTCTTCTTCTTTCATTTTCAATTTTTCAAACTGAGTTCTATAGGTTTGTAGTTTTGCTTCTTTGACTTTTCTATCTCCTTAATATACAACTTCCAATTTGTCTTAGATTTCCTTAGTTGAATTACAAGGCATAACCTTCACACATATATAATTTGTCAATCCTCCTAGAATGACATTAACTGCTCTTGAGTTGTCATTGCATATTTTTTTTCCTACAGTATTTGTGGGTGGATTGGCTGGTGTAGTGTAACCACCTACAACAGATTTCCAGGCATCAAAACCAAGAGCCAACATGCAACTTTTCATTCTTATTTTCTAGAGAGCATAGCCAACTCCATTTAGCAATGGTGCTTCATTGGAAGATATTCCTTCTTTCTCATCCATTTCTTTCAGGATATACCTTCTAGTTATTAGACTATGCTGAAGGAACTGGCTCTGATACCAGTTGTTGGAAATATTGAGAGGGGGGAGGGTGAATCAATATTACTCCTTTTCAATGATTAGCTATTACTTCGATATTTTATTAATTACCACAATAGATCAATAATGGACTTGTATTTAAAATCAATTATACAAATATAATTAACGGGAATTACAAGGTTTTATAAAGAATAGTGAAGGACAACAATCATTTTTAGAGCACCAACTCTAGGAGACACAAATCCCCTTCTTCAGGGAACCAACCCTAGGAAGCACCAACTCCCTTATCTTTATGGAACTAACCTTAGAAAGCACCAACTCCCTTATCTAGTAAAGGATATGAATCCTTACTTGCTCCTCCCTTCCACCCTCACTGCATAAGCATCGTCAGTTCCTCTTCTTGGACTCTACTTCTGGTTTGATCTTCTGATCTAGAATACAAAGAGACTTCTTCTTCATCGTTTTTTCTTGCTTATATTTTTTTCCAACTAGTGTGAGCGTTGAAGCATTGTGCCCCTTTATTTACACCATCACACCTCTTCATTTAAATTAACAATAATAACGTTTGTTTTTCTCCATTATTATTCATACATTATCGTGAAAGCTTTTCAATTTAGTGAGAGAGATTTTCATAAATCGATCACTGATATGGATCAATTTTGTTTTAACTTGATCCCATGCCTATTTATTTCATTCTTAATTTATGTTGATCAGATCTAATCTTTTTGATTAAATTTTTAATGTATTGCAAGTATTGGATTACTTAAGATAAATCAAGACAAAGTCTAGATCCTATCTCGTTCATTGTTCCTTCTTGACTAAGATAAATTTCTTATTTTGTATGTTAAAGTTTGCACATAAACACTTTAGGACTTCTATTCCATACGACCATAGGCGATGGCTAGGTGTTAAGACAAACATGTGCTTAATCACTTATCAAGATCAACAGTCACATTTTGATTGCACGTTGAGATGGACGGTTCTTGTTCACTTTGAAACTTTTCCCTTCGACGCTTTGAGTAGTTGATGGTAGGAGAAAATGGATATCCCTGAAGGACATACTCCCAAAGTGACGTAGCTTTTTGAAGTCACTGTTGATGTGGCACTAGCTGAGTGGCTTCCACGTGTCACCTAGATTCGTGAATTACATATACCTAAAGAGAGAACTGGACCTTGACACTTGCCACCATTTGATTGTTCCATGTGTCCTTGTTGATGTGGTCTTGCTGACGTGGATCTCCTGAAGTATCATATGTCTTTCCCCTTTGGATCATATATCGAACGATCTAGTTTTCACTTGAATTCTTGATCCAACGACCCTCATTCACTTCGGGACTTTGGGGCTTTGGCCTTTGGGTGAACTTAAATGTTTTATACCCCTTTTCTCTGAAGTGGTCAATGCCAAACTTGACCAAAATTGGACCCACCTATCCTCATCCAAAGGTGACCATGCATTTCCCATATCTAATGGCCCTCATTCACTTCAAGAATTCGGGGCTCCAACCTTCGAGTGAACTTACATGTTTTAGACCCCTTTTCGCTAAAGTGGTAAACGCCGAAGTTGACCACCATTGGACCCACCTATCCTCATCCAACGGTCACCATGAATTTCCCAGATCTGATGTCCCTCATTCACTTCAGGAATTCGGGGCTCTGACCTTTGGGTGAACTTACATGTTTTAGACCCCTTTTCACTAAAGTGGTCAGCATCGTAGTTGACCATCTCCTTTCCTTTACTGCGATCTGACAGTTCCAATATTTCACTCCAAATCAATGGTTGAAAATAGTTCGTGACTTCGGGGCTTCAGCCTTTGGGTAAGCTTACATGTTCTTGTCTTTTTTTCGTCGGAGTGGTTAGCGCCAGAGTTGACCGTTTCCTTTCCTTTACTGTGATATGATGATTCCAATATTTTCACTCCAGATCAATGGTTGAAGGTAGTTCATTTAATCCGAGACTCCGAGATATTTGTTGCTTACACTTTCCTTCCACTAAACTCTATCGGATGGTCGAGAATTCATTCGAAGTGCCTCCTTGATTTAAGGGCTAGTTGTAACATAAACAAATATATAATAATAATAATAAATAACAAATACAAATAACTAATAAATGATAATTAATAATGAAGAGTTATGGCATCCTAATGAAATGATGCATCTCTTCATTAAAGGGCACCCTATGGAGGTATATAAGGCCCTTATTTCTCATTGTAATATCATCTCATATTCATATACATTTTTATTCAATATATTTTCTTGTCCAATATGGATTACAATTATTTATCCCATTTATGATGGATGTACATGGTAAGAACCAGATTGGTTCTTTACATTGGTATCAAAGCTTTGTCTCGATCCAAATTTTGGCCAAAAATAGAATTTATCTAAAATCAGGTCTTTGACCTCATATTGGCCATTGGCCATTTATAAATAAAATATTCTACACATTTCGACTAAAGTAAAAATGTCATTCTGCGAAAAAAAAAAAAAAAAAATTCTTAAGGGGAACGTGACGACGTATAAGTACACACCAAAAAGTTTGAAAGAAGTATTCCATATTTGACATTATTTAATTTAATGGACATTTAAAAAGTGAGAAAAGGTAATTTAAAAGAAAAAGTTTCAAAGAAGAGGAAAAGTGAATATTTTATTTTACCTTGAGAGATTTACCATCCCATGGTTTTGGAAAACAATTGGCCCATGGTATTCCATACCATATATAATATGTGTGTGTGTATTTTCTTATAAAGAAGTATTTCAAAAAACTTAGGGTCATGTTTGTTGAGCCGTAACCGCCGCTAACAAATAGTCAAGAGTATAAAAGATATTTATAAGGTACTTTTTATAAAGTATAAAAAGGACTACAAAAATTGGAGTGAAAAAATATATAAGAAGGTTTGTTTTCTAAAAACGAATATTTCAAATATTAAAGGGAAAACATTTTAATATTTTATACAAATATTAAAACATAAAGATATTCTTAAATCAAAAGCAAGGTGATAATATT
>JASDQU010010783.1:64252-83790 GCA_032191745.1 Picea mariana | reverse complement strand
CACACACACACACACATTATTGGAGAGAGGAGAGTGAAGATAAAAAGAAAAGAAGGGTGAAGAAGAGTAGTATATATTATTATTAAATTTCAAGGTTCAAACATATAATTATATAAATGGAGTCTCATGGTGAAAAACAATGAATATTCCCTCATACTTATAAAAAATATGTGGATCCCTTATTAAAAGTTAATGGGATTATTCAAGGAAAAAATATCAACATCGTTATTTTCCTGACCGCTAGTAAAAATCACATTAATGTTGACCCGGCAAACCAATTAATGGTTTTAGAAGCAAATATAATTGAAAATGACATGTGTCTTTCGGATGAGAAATATGACATTAAAACCTACAACTATCTATTGGTGATTACAAATTCATAGCTCAATTCAATGTCGTATCAATATATCAAGACAATGTTGTTATAATTCTAGGGTCAACTTGGGTGGATACATTGGGTACTTTTATCTTCAACACAAGGAGAAAGTTTTTGACATTTTCTTATAAGAAGAATAAAATCACATTCCAGGACATTATAATGAAGTCAGTTTTAGAAGCTCCATCATCAAAAGACCTGAAGAACGTATCATAAGTGATCCTTCAAGATAACCATAAATCAATACAAAAGTTGCAACATCAACAGAAAGAAAGTGACAAGATCATCATTGAAAAAGACAAAGAGATTTCTCGCCTAAGAAATCATAATAAAAAACTACGTACAAAAATTGTGAAGTCAAATGATAGAAAACAATGTGTTTCAAAGTTGGAACAAGAAAATCAGGACCTCAGAAAGAAATTATCAGAAAAAAGATAAAGAAACATCGCATTTAAAGAACCTTAATCAAATATTATTGTAAGAAATTAGAATGTTGAAAGAAGAAGAATCTGAGAAGGAAGAAAAGAACATAGTCGACAAATCAGATAAGGAAGAAAACTCATACCTAAAGATTCATAATCAAATTTTGGTCACACAAATCAAGAAGTTGAAGAACGAGAAGAAATTACAAAAGGAAAGGTTAGAACAATTTTATGGTAAACAAGCAATGACTAGTGAAGAAAAAATACTTGAACCTATTGAAATCAAGAAGCTTCCAATTAAAAAAATATAGACCTCAAAGAAGGGAATAAACACCAATCTAGTTGAATTACCAATAGTATCAAGAGTTGAAGAGAGATCCAACAAATAAGATTCAAAAGAGATTCAGGTGCTTTATGGTCATTCAAATCACAAGAGTCATTACGACCAACAAAAAATTCAAGAGGAATATGAACAATGTTATTTTTACCAACAACTAAACTACAACATTGTAAAGGAACAAAGACAAAATAAACAACTTGTATGGAAGCCTTAAATGAGAAGCCTTGTTAGAACAATCGATAATTGAGCAGTTTCAATGAAGGTAGATTTGGGATGGGTCACTCCCCAAAAGATGAAACACATCAGTTTAAGAATTCAAAGGTTATATCATCTTGTTTCGTCGAGTATCGCAAATACAAGCACAAAATAGATTGAGAAGATAGTGCGAGCAAGATTTTTTTTTAAGGGGAAGCCTTTGGTATTTATGCTTTGAGGACAAAGCATGTTTAAGGGGAAGGCAATGTAACATACATAAATATATAATAATAATAATAAATAACAAATACAAATAACTAATAAATAATAATTAATAATGAAGAATTGTGACATCCTAATGAAATGATGCATCTCTTCATGAAAGGGCACCCTATGGGGGTATATAAGGCCCTTATTTCTCATTGTAATATCATCTCATATTCATATACATTTTTATTCAATATATTTTCTTTTCCACTATGGATTACAATTATTTATCCCATTTTTCGTGACTTCGTGAGTTCGTTCCTCTGCCTTATCTCCAATGTCCTGAAACTTACACTATCCTTCCACTTGGCTTTGAAGAGTGGTTCTAACTAATCTAATGGTTGCGATTAATCCCAAAATTTGAATGGACGATTATATTTCCATGATCCTTCACACATGATTCTTCTATGTAGGCTTTGGTTTCTGCGTGATCTGGTGGTCCAATATTTTCCCAAGAACTATATCAACGGGCATGATTCTTCCTTGATTCTTTTGGAGTTTTATTGTGGGGATATCAATCTCGATAGCGTTTTTGCAATTCACTCTCCCTTCTGAGCTTCAATTAATGTCCTTCCTTATGATCTTTGGGTTTATACTTGATTTTTCTGCACCATGTTGACATCAATGAAAATATTGTACCACTGTGTCCAACAATGTTCTGATATCATACTTCACATTTGGGGGCATCACATTCTTATAAAAACTTACTATGATTGGGTCATTAGCTATTTTATCTTTTGGAATATTACTCAAATTTGTATTTAACCTGAGATTAAAATCTCTTATTCTATCATTCTTCCTCAAACCAATTTGGGTGAAATTGGTGAGAAGGGTATGATATGCAACTAGAGGGGCAGACATAGTGAGGAACATGGTTTTGAGATCATTAAATGAGCCTATTGACCTACTTGGTAATGTCATATACCATTCATAAGCTCTTCTTGATAAGGTTTGAAGAAATAACCTCACCATTACATCATCATACTCAACACGATGAAAATCACAAACATCAAGAAATAAGTTAAGGTGTCTCTTAGCATCGATTGTTCTGTCTCCAGAAAATTCCTTCAAGGTACCCTTAGGGAGAACCGGGAGGTCATGTTGCTCAACTAGAATATTTAAAGGGGAATCTCTTATTCTTCTTCAGTTTTCTTGATTTCTTGCAACACCTCTTCCACCTCCTTCTCTCTCTTCATGTGGTTCTTGCGGTTGTTCATTTCTTCTCGCCATATCTGAAGATGTTACAGGAATATGATATCCACTTCTTAGAATACATATTTTCTTGCTTTTAATTTTGGTAATGGGTCCCTTGTATTCATCCAACTTCAATCCTGACCTTGTTCTTGTGCTTCTCTAGCTAACCTTTGGTTTTTTTGGTCTTGTCGCTCGTCTCTCCTCTGTCTCCAGAGGATTTCTCTTTCTTTTTCTCAAAACATGATCCACAAGGACCTTTCTAATTCTTCTCGGGTCTCTAATTTCATTATTACCATATTATATAGCTGATGTAAGATGCTTCATTGATTATTCAATCAAATTTCAAGGTGGGGTTGATCAGCCTAGGGAAAAGTCATGCATTTTTCAAAAAAATGCTAAACCAGATTTCAAATTTCAATTCACTCCCCAGTATGGTCGCCAAAAATGTTCACATTTGAATATGTTAGGACTGAAACGACAACCTCACGAGGATACAAATCCCCCTTCGTTTTTATAGAGGTGGTACTCCTCTTTACCTTAAGATTTTCAAGGGCCTCTAGATTTTTAGAATATGGGACTTTGTAGAAGTTTGTCGTGATAATCAAGAAATATAAAGATTGCAAGAAAAAATAACAAGAAAGAAAATGTTTTGTTTTATTTTTAAATAAAGTTCCTGAGAAATGACCAGGAACCGCACACTTCATACATTTGAAAAAGATAGACAAAATTTCCTCACATCCATCATAGTTAAACTAAATATTTCTGATCACATAAAATAAAAAGAAGATGGTCTGCATGCATAAGAGAAATTTAATAGAGTGGACACATGGGAAGCTCAAATAAATATAATGATAGATAAATCTCAAAAACTTTATACTCAAAACTCGGAGTTACAAAGCACAATAAAAAACGATCCTGAAATAACTCTCTTGAAATTTCTGAAAAAATATATAGTATGTTACAAAGCCTTGAAATTTAAATGTGTTTGTCCTTAGGATTGGGATTGGGGCTCTCACAAACCATAAAGAAAATATAAACAAGAATTAATCTTGTAGAAGGAGGATGGTGGGAAATAATAGAGCAACAAGACCTGGAAAGAAGACAAGGAGAAGTTATCAGATTTCAGTTAAACCTTTCTAGTCAAAGAAGCAGAGTAACTGGATGAAAGGACTGATAAAGAAAGAAATATGTGATCGACATAAAATTACGATGATGGTCTCTCATATCTTCACTTGCTTTTTTTTTTCCTTTTATTGTCTTCATTGGTGGTTACAAGAACTGTCTCAATTGTTTATTTCCCTTCGTTGGTTAATTTGTCAATTTATTTTTTAAACCATTCTTCAATATATTTTATCATTGGTGCAATGTTTATCTCATTCTGTATTTTAATGTTGAATAACTCACCTTCCAAGTCTCTTAAATAAAGAGAAATACCATTTATTTCTTCCTCAATATCTTAATTTTTCATGGAATAATTCACTAGCCCATTGTCTATGTCATCTTCATTATATTCGAGTATGCCATAAAAATTTTCAACTGATAACCCTTTAAATATCTCAACTTGTTAGTCAAATTGTTTCTTTGTTAGGAACATTGAGTTGAGAATTAATTTAGGGTCTTGTACTTCATTAGTACCTCCTTCTAGGTCTACTCTATGAGCCTCTTGAACAGTTCTTCCCTTTTCAGTATGACTTTGTTGCATGCTTGAACAATGTTATTCAAATTTTTAATCTTTTCCTTCCAACAAGCATTTAGTTGTTTTATGCGGTTTGGAGAAGGAAGATCCTCCTCTCTTCTTCTTAGTTATGTCAGGTTATAGACTCTGATTCCAAAGGGTAATACAACATCAATGTAGAAACCTTCTTTTTTCTTCAGATCAACTTGCAAATATTCATGGAAGGCATGTGCCCTCGACCCAAAATAAACAATGTTTTTCAAAACCTCCCATGCCTCTGTTATCAATGACATTCTCTTCTTAATATTTCTTTCTACATAACTTCTGACTGATGTGAGTAGGATTGAAGATCCTTTCAAATTAACAGTGGGTGTGGTAGGTTTGACCATTGACAAAGGAATGACAAGAATTGGAAGAGGCATTAAGGCATATTCCAATGCTCTGACCCTTTCTTTTAACTTAGTGTTTTCTGCTTCCAGACCACCAATAGAATCATCAAGAGCATCCCCGGTTGCTATGTGAATTTTAGAGATTTGGAACGGTCGCATATCTTTTAGGTCAACCTCTAAACAATATTTTCCCTTTTTATTTTTTTGATCACCTTTTTCTATAATCAACTTTTTAGATTCATTGTAAAAAACAACACTTTGGAAAGTAAATGACTCTTCTTCACTGAAGGTCTCATTCTCAACGATCTCTAATGATGAATTTTGTTGGGTCATATTTCTCAGCTGATCAATCGTGGGAAACATTTTCTCAATATCCACCTCGAGCTCCATGTATTCAAGAGAGAAGCTATTGATGTCATTTTCTATGAGATTTTCTTCTTCCTCTTACACAACATTCTTCCTCTTTTTTTTTAGAGGAAGCTTGTGTGAGCTCTCAATTTTTCTAGAGGGGGGATTCTTCTCTCCTCCGCTGCTTGAACTATTGTTGATAATTTTCCTAGTTGGGTGAGTCATTGGAGCATTGCTCCGGGATGTGGTATTTTTAGGAGTAACAACTGGAGACTGGACGATCTTTTCTCTGGGACCCTTTCCTTTTTGCTTGTAAAACTCCATGAACCCGCGAACCCGCAGTTGTGAATGATAAAAAATAAGATAAGTGTTGCAAAGCGGTCAGTTGGAATTGGATCCAGGAGAAATGAAATATGTAGGGGCTTGGTACCCACGATAATTCTGACGGTCATAATGTAGATCACGGGCCTTTAGGTGCAAAGTGGAGATCGTGGAACTTGGAAGATTAAGGCTTGAACCCGTGAACCCGCAAAGTTGAAAAATGGGTTAAGTATATTATAACAAGGTAGTCGGTCAGACTCATGTCATAGGAACATGGATGGAGATGAAGATCTGCGAGTCCACCTACTTGTGAACCCGTCAATTTTTGAAATGTGACTAAGTATGGTAACTAGAAAGTGAAAAGAGAAGGGAAAAAAAAGGTGAATGAGGGTAGGTATAGAAGGGGGAAAAATGGAAAAAAGAAGTTGGGAAAATAGAAAAGGAAGGGAAATTTCGGAAGAAAGAATTGATCTCAACAACTGGCTCCAGTTGCGGGATAATAACCCCCTGTGGGTTGTCAAGAAACCAAAATGTTTATGACCATGCACTTCCATCCATTGGGATATCGAGTCAAAGGTAAGAATATAAAAACTAAATAAATGAAAAATAAAATTTATGTACAGGGAAATGATAAATTTTTAGGTGAAGAAACCTTTCAAATGTTTCCCATTGACATGAAGCATTAATGTTTTACCCTTCATGTCTTTGAACATATAGGAATTAAAACCCATGATCTTTTCGATGATGTATGGTCCAATCCAGAGTGCTTTGAACTTTGTGTGCATCAATGGTTTCGCCTTGGCTTTATTCCAGAGTAACACCAGTTCTCCCTTCTGAAAATTCTTTACAGTTGCATTATGGTCGAAACATATTTTGATACTTTGTTGTCTTTGAGAAGTTCTATTTAGGGATTTACTTCATTCTTCCTCCAATTTCAACAACTGGTTGATCCTCCTTTGCATAGGTGAAGTGTCTTCTTCATATTTTGTTTTAACCACAAAAGTCAAAGCATTAAGTTTGAGGCTAATTTACATTTTTGCTTCTTTCCCATAAACCAATGTATATAGATACATATCAATGCTATCTTTCAAAGTCGTTCTCCTTTCCCACAATGCATCAGTCAAATTTAAATTCCAATTCCTTTGGTTCTTGTCAATATTTTTCTTCAATACTCGAATGAGTGTCTTATTAGTGGATTCTATAAGACCATTCCCTTGTCGATAATAGTTTGACAATTTCCCCATATTAATAATTCCATATTATCCACAAAATTCTGTAAATTTTGAACCAATGAAAATCGAACCATTATCAGTGATGAATTTGTCTGGGACACCGAATATTGAAAAAATATTATCTTTGAGGAACTTAATTAACTCTTCAAAATCAACCCTTTTTAATGCCACTGCTTCTGGCCACTTCGTAAAATAATTTGTAGCAGTGATAATATACATATTTCCATTGCTTGACTTTGGATTTATTTTCCTGATGACATCAAGTCTCCATTAGGACAATGGTTGTTCTACATATATAGGTTGAAATGGCATTGCATATCTCTTCATTTTCCCTGAAAATTGTTGACAAGATACACACTTCCTTATTGTGGCATATGAGTCTCTAAAACTTGATAGCCAATAAAACCCAACTCTTATTATCTTATGGGTGGTGACCGTAGGTGCAAAATTTCCACCACATATTCCTTCATGGAATTCCCTCATTAATTCTTGAGCTTTGTTTTCATCAACACATCTCAGTAATATACCATCATAGTTCCTTATGAACACTATATTAGCAATCAACACATACTGATTTGAGTTCATATTCAATGTTCTTCACTCTTTAAGGTTCATGGTGACTGGAAACTATCCAGACCTCAAGTAGAATACAATATCTCTATACCATTATGAATCAACCAATGGTTCTCCTACTAAAATTCAAATCATTCCATTTGATCTGGGATCTTTTCATCGATGTGACTTATAAAGAATTGCATTAAATGAGCATAAATTAAAGTGCACCATAAATAAGGAAAATCTCAATAATGAAGAGACATAAGCATCAAATTTGAACACAAAAACTTGATAACGGAGTTCGTCCCTAGTGGACTATGTCTCCGAGTCCTGCTCTCAAATGGGTAGGAAATTTTTGTTAACTCAACAAAATAATTACGAAAAATACATAAGTATACCTCATTCTGGAGTTAAGTTGCAGAAGCTTTGCTCATATCAGAAAACAAACAACACCACTGAATTCGTGGCATCGAATTACCCAAAAACGACTGTCTCCACGCCTCAATCTGAGTTTGGCACTTCCAGGCCCTTGAGGAATTTCACCTCGATTTTTTTGCCTGCACCTGCAAATAATTCATGGGAAAATTTCTCGAAAATTGTGCTCTATCCATACGGACACACCCTGGTCCGACCTCGAACTCTGTAGACTTGGATTCTTAAGTAAAAATGGAGGGTGGATGTACCAACATAATCGTTAGATTAGTTGGTTGGCAGAGTTATATTAAAATCATAGTGGTTGGGGAGGTCATGGGGTCAAGCCCACGGCCCTCCCCTTTTTGGAACTTTGTTACAACAACACACACATATATAGTGTTAAACGCCTCCAATTTTGGAGTCTCATTTATATTTGTCAGAGTTGTATTAAAACAAAGGTCGACCACCATATTTGGGGGGACCTACACCAGATTTAGTGGACCGCCTTTTTTATTTTTGAAATTTTGGTTATGGGCCCTCACTAGGAATTTTCCCACTGCCACGTGGTAACCCATGACTGGGCCATGTGGCAACTAAACATTGGCCCACATCATTCACCTACATAGTCACCCTGCCATGTCGCCTACTTGACACGTCAACATGCCACATATGGTACATATGCCACATGTTTGCCACATCCTGTATGGCCTTCCACGTGGTTGTACGGACTCCCATGTGGAACTTCCTCATTGATCCACATGTTGACCTGAAAATGTTGAAAATGAGTGACAAGTGGAAGTCTATGGAGCTTCCACGTCACCATGTTGATGTCACGTTAACGTCAACATGAATCGTGTCATCCTCTGTGTGTGCCACATGCACTGTATGAATGCTGATGTCATATGTACTGATGTTGACGTCAGTAGTATGAATGCTAACTCGTCCCTGCTGATTGGGCTAGGTTGACCAAAAATTTGACCGTGAATATCTTTTGATTTGTAACTCTGTTTTATGAGCCATTTACATCGTTGGAAATCTTGCGATGCGCTCTTCGCGATGATGCCAATTTCATTGAGTTTTGAGGACTTTGAATTTTTGCCCTTTCTCTGTCTGCCGAGGCCATTCTGAGATTCCTAAGTTGCTTCTATGAATTCTGAGTTATCCTTAGTCTTCTCTGGATCCTTTTTGGATCACGCCTTCCCACTGAGAGCTTTTTGAACCACCAAAAGATTTCATCAATCAACATATAAGTGAGGGAAGAGTTCCCTCACCTTGTCCTTCTCAATCCACTTTGCCTTGCTTGGATGTGTGTCGTTTAAGCCCACTCGAAGATAATCAACATCACCCCTACATTAAGTCCTCATACTTTTGTCCAAGATGATATCTCCCTTCAAATCATCCAAGTACTCAGGAGCAAACTCATCAACTAAAGGTATTGAAACTTCCTCACCCTGATCCATGATCATGGGAGGCTCAAAAAGTTTCAAGTTTTCCACATTTACAACTGAGTAGATCTGCATATGAGGTGGAAGATCTAGACGAAAAGCATTGGTACCACTTTTCTCCAAAATAGTGAAGGGTCCATAAAAGATGGGATTGAGTTTATTTCCTTCACCCTTCAATCTCTCCTTGCTGATGTGAAGCCATACCTGGTCTCCAACCTAGAAATGATGATCAACCATGTGTTTCCCATGCCAAGCTTTATATTGTTCTTGACTTTTCTTCAACTGTTCCTTGACTGATTGATGTACCTGTTGGATCCTATGAATAAAATTGTGGGCTCTGTCTTCATTTCTTTCTTCATTTGAATCAACATCTCTCCCATACATCAAGTCTAAAGGAAACTTAGGAAAGTACCCAGAACATGTCTCAAAAGGTGAACACTGAGTGGAGGAATATAAGGATCGATTGTAAGTATTCTATACATAGGGTATCTGTTCATTCCATAACCTGGGATGCTTGTTGCAGTAGCCTCAAAGAAAAAGTAACACTATTTGGTTAACAACCTCTGTCTGTCCACTGGTCTATGGATGGAAAGAAGTGCTCGTCTTCAACTTGGTGTCCATCATTCTCCACAATCTTGTCCAAAAATCCCCAAGGAATCGAGTATCTCGATCCGAGATAATGGATGTGGGTAACCCAAAGTGAACCCAAACATACTCAAAGAAGAGATTAGCAATATGCTCAACAATGATCTTCTTTTTACATGGCATTAAGATACACATATTGTTGAACCTATCCACTACAACATACAAATAGTCATGACCCATTTTCGACATTGGTAAACCCCCTACAAAATCCATGGAGATACTTTCCCATGGATGGGATGGAATAGGAAGTGGTGGGTATAGCCGCAATTTTCTATTAGTGGGCTCACAAGTAGAACACATCACACACCCCTTTACATATTTAGTTACAATTACTTTCATCTAAGGCTAGTAACAAAACTTCTACAAATGAGCCATAGTTTTTCCTACCCCAAAATTCCCAGACACGAGAGAAGTGTGAGCTTCTTGTATTACATGGAATCTTTCACTTGTAGGAATACATAGCTTTCCAAGATGGTAGAATAGTTTTCCCTGCAAACAATAGTTCTCTACCTGTGCATCATGGGTTAGCTTCTCAAATACTTCTTTAAAATCTTCATCAATGACATATTGTTACACATAGATATCATGAGATAAAGAAGCATTCTTCAAAATAATAAAAGAAACAATAGGATGTCCAGAAAGTAGATCAACTAACTTGTTACTCATACCCTTTTTTATCTGATTACCAAGTAAAATTGTTGAAGAAAACCCACCCATTTGTAATGTTGAGATTGTTGCAACTTGGTTTATGCTTGGAGATACTGTAAGGGTTGATGATTTGTATGTATTATTGTTTCCTTCCCTAACAAGTAGTGCTTCCATTTCTTTACTCTTTTAACTAATGCATACAACTCTTTATCATACGTAGGAAAGTTAACAACAACTTGGTTAAAATTTTCAAAGTGGTAACAGATAGGATTACGATATTTCATCAATATTTCACCCATGGCATACCCATTGGCATATGTATCGATCTCAAAAGGTTGTTTAATATTCAGGAGTGCTAATACTGGTGTGGTACTAATATTTTCCTTCAAAGTGTCGAAAGCTTTTTGTTGCTTTCCTCCCCACTAGAAAGTGTTCTTCACACTGGTTAAGTCATGCAAAGGAGCTACTCTAAAGGAGGAGTTTGAAATGAATCTCCTCCAGTACTAGAATGCACCTAAGAAGATCTGTATTTCAGTTACATTTTTGGGCCCAGGACAATTTACAATTACATCAATCTTGGAAGAATCAATTTTCAATTGTCCTCCTGATACAATATGACCTAAGTATACAAGTCCAATCTTACCAAATTCACTTTTGGAAAATTTTACATACAACTTTTCCCTTTGCAAAGTATCCGATACTTGCTTTACATGCCTTACATGTTCATCCCAAGTCCCACTAAATATAATAATGTCGTCTAAATATACAATCAAAAAATCATATAGAAATGGCTTGAATACATGATTCATCACACACATGAAGGTTGTCGAAGCATTACAAAGACCAAAAGACATAACTAACCACTCAAACAATCCCTGTTTGGTTTTAAAGGCAGATTTCCATGCATCATGTTCTGTAACCCTGATCTGATGGTATCCATTACACAAATCCAACTTAGTGAAATAAACAACATTCTTTAATTGATCAAGTAAATCATCTATACGAGGAAGAGGGTATCAATTTTTCATCGTGATTTTATTTAAGGCCCAGTAATCGACACACATTCGCCATGTGCCATCCTTCTTTGTCACCATCATGATCGTAGAACCACAAGGAGATGAGTTGGGCCTGATGACCCCTTGATCCAATAAGCCTTGTACCTGATTTTTGATCTTTGCCATTTCTACAACTGACATCCTGTACATGCCCACATTAGGAAGAGTATAATCTTGCTGAAGATGTATTTCATGTTGGATTTCCCTCTTAGGAGGTAATCCATCTGGTTCCTGGAAAATATCATCATACTTAGAAACATTATCAATTAATTATTTCTTATGAGAAGGATCACATCCTTGAAAAGCGTTGTATGTTCCCACATCGTTTTCCCTTATGACCATGAGTACATATTTCTTATTAGTGTTTATGAGTCTCTTCATTTGTCTTGCACTAACAAGTGTTGTGTTTACCCTAATGTTGTGGGCTCTAAAAATATATTCCACTCCCCCTTTAGTAAGGTGATATTTGTTATCATGATGAAAGAAGACTGCTTTTCTATCATAAAGATAAGGAATCCCCATCACTATGCCACATATATCAAGGGATACAACATCCAAATCCACTTCATCAATCAACTTTGAAGCAATAACAAATATGACCCTACATTGCTTGGTGACATTAAGTTTTGCTTTATCAAATACCCAACCAAGAGGATAAGGCTTTGGATGTGGTTTAGCTTCAAGACCCATCTTTTTGACAAGTGCTTTAGATATCAATTTTACTTGGGAACCCAGATCAAATAATGCATCTATCTTAGTGTGTTTAGATACAAATCTTATATGAAATGATTCATTCCTCTTTCTTTCATCATCATGAGATTCATTATTGGAATTTGAACTAGCATGAAGGGAATATTTACCTTGTACTCCAGACGCTGTGATCTTTCCTTCGTCTCATGAATCATAACCAAGATCTTGTTGCACTGCAGAAATGGTCTTTGTCTTCCCCTTTCCACCGAACTGTTTCAGTCTCTTCTCTGGATGTAGTTTCCAACAATGTTCATCATCGTGGTCGTTCTTCTTGCAATGAGTGCAATATGGATTTCCTTCTTCTCTCTATTAACACACATTTTTGATTGGGGGTGTTTTCCCTAAGAAATGGAATTTTGGAAAAAGAAATTAAAGAAAGTGGGAAAAAACCCATAAAATGGTTTCTATCTTAAGTCGGATGAGTGATGTGACCTTTTGACACGATGTGGTAAGAAGCACATGGATCTAAGCGACTGATCTTGGCGCACTCAGATCTACAGCTCAAGATCCATATTAGACCCCACCGACATTCTACCTTTAACGGGGGGGTTCGAGTTGGTGTTTTTTTAGCGCGGGCCCCCCACTATCATGGCGCTTCCTCGTTAACTCAGACCCCCCTTCACTCAATACCTCTTACCGCCAACCCCCTCTGAGTAGACCGCTTACCGCTCTCCCTTACCACTGCCCGCTCCTTATGCCACCTATTTTCTGCTAAGTGCTCCTATATGCCTGTCCCTTCCCCTGCCTTGTCGCTCCATATTATCTTCCCACACCTGTCCTCCACTCACCGTCCTGCCTATCGCATCTTCCCTTCTCATCTCCCACCACCTATACCACTTCGCTCCATGCCACTTCCACCTATGTCGTGTCCCCACTCCCTCACTTATCGCCTCGCAACCTCCCCCTACCTCCTCCTCATCTTCTCGTGCCACATCACCTCCATCCCATTACACCTCATCCCCCGCTTGTGTGGATCCCACGATATCCTCAGTCTCCTCTTCCCAGCCATGACTGTCCACCTGACGATCTCTCGTCCATTTTTCCATGCAAATCACGCCAATCACTTCGTCAATGTCCACGTTCGTTGTCAGGCCGCAAGCATCCGACTAAGATCCAAATGGTAGACTGCAGAGGCCGCCAATTTCTATAGGTGCAGAGTTGACTTGGGCCTTCCCAGTCCCAAGAAAGGTATTTATTGAAGAAGGTGGTGGAGGTTGAATGTTGTTTCCACCATAAATAGAAATCTCAAGGAAGGATTGTTAGCAAGTCGTCTCCTCTGCAGGTCTATTCTAAAGCGTGATTGTGTCTCATTGAAGCTCGCGTCTGATAGGATATTATATGCACAGTCTGTCAGGAAGCATGCATATGTAATTCCTTCAATGAAACATCTCAAGAAAGCCTCTTTTGTTTTTTTCCAGGTATATAGGAGTCTTTCTCATATTTTGTGAGTGTTGATGGTTGAGCTAGGCTCTCGATTGTAATGTTTTGATACAGCTCTGGTTCTCTGTTATGTAATAAGATTTGAGACTTCTTGTTTAATCTAAGTCAACTTCTTTATCCACTCTTTTCATATAATACTCATAGTTTCATGATTGAAGGATTCACATGAATTTTTGTGACTGTGTTTCAATGGAGGTTTGATTGCAGTGTTGTTGTAGCATTCTCTTAGTTCCCCAAAGTTTTAGGCCCAAGAGGATCTTGTTCGTGAAGCTTTTCTTCCTTAGGCTATCGGAAGACCTGATGTCCATAGCAGACCTCTACATCTCCTCACTTTTTCTCCCCCTACTCACCCTTTATTACAATTTATTGACAGACATTAAATCAATACCTCACTTGCTCATGCATTTTCTGGTCCAAATTTCTAAGTTAAAGCGATATTTTCTTGAGTCTGCGCCCATTCGACCTCCTCTAATTTTACTTATCATGACATAAAAACTAATGGGTACTAGGCTTACCTCTGCTGCAATCCAAAGGTGAATTCTAATTCTAACATTTATGGTGTTGTTGTCGGGGACAAATTGAATATTTTCCCTGGGATTGAACGAAAACGAGATTTTGATTATGAAGGTGAATCAGATATCAGAATCACTAAGATTTCACTTGCACCTGGCGAATCCATTATGGAGACTCCATTATTACGACTCCACTGGTCAGCTGGCTTTGAAAGGCAGACACACGTGGTATCATCTATAACTACCTCTAGCCATGCCTGAAGTTGATCCAGAGAAAATTATCTGAAGAGAAAAGACCCATCAAGAAGTCGCTTCGGTCGTCGAAGCAGGTGATTCTGGTAATTTTCATCATCCTCCCTCTAAAACTCCAGTAGCTTCCTCTCATAATCCTATTATATCTTCTGTTGGAGTTTCTAGAGCCTTAAATTTTGGGAGTTTTCCTATTTTTTTTTCCTCTCCTGGCCTCGGTTTGGAAGAAGAAATGTTTGACACTCTCGTCTCCCCTGAGGTTGTTCCCTGGCTCAGAACCAAGACCTTAGGATATTTTCCCACTCCAAGTTTTACTATCCCTTCCCCTATCATATTTGTTGTAGGGGAAGCCTATGTTTCTCCCAACATTGTAGCTTTCATCTCAAACACTCAATTGTTTCCTCCTTCTCCCAGAACTATAGTCCCAACATCCCCTATCCAAACTACATCCCCTCCTAGTTCTCCTCCTGTTCACACTCCAATGGAATGAGCTAATCCCCCCAGAAATAGAATGGACTCTATAGTAGCTCTCAGATATGCCCCTCTCGTTCGACCTCAACCTCTTAATGCTTTCCAGCAAGTGGCTACCTTAAGCAGTTGTCTAAGTTCATAGGGGAGGGAGATTCGACTGCAGAGGAGCACCTTCCATCTTTCTATAGTTATGATGATAACTATGTCATCGTAGATGAATATGTGTGGATGAGGATTTTTGTCCACAGTCTTGATGGAGAGGCTAGGAAATGGTTCAAGGCCCTCACTCCTGGATCCATTGGTGGAATTGAAGCCTTAGACAATGCATTCTTAAGGCATTGGGGAGATAAGAAAGATTTCCTCTACTACATTACAGAGTTTGGATTGTTGAAGAAGAAGGAAGGGGAATATGTTCCAAATTTTTCAAAGAGGTTCAATAAAATGTATAATAAGATCCCCGCTGAGATTAAACCCATTGAAGCCTCTACTAGAATTACTTATGCTAATGCATTTGACCTTGATTTCTGCCTCCTATTAAGGGAAATAAGCGCTGCTTCCTTGGCTCATATGAAAGATGAAACATTGGAAGTGGAATCCAACATTTTGGTAGTGAGAAAACTCAGGGGCAAGGCTGATAGAGATGGAGGAAAGGGGAGGTCTGAAGCTTCAACCTCTGGTTCCTCTACTGCTCCCCCTCAAATGGATGAAGTAACCAAGTTACTGAAATAACTTTCAGCTAGAATGGAGAGATTGGAATTAGAGGGGAAGAAAACATATAAAAATCCTCATAATATTGATAACAGAGGAAACTTCAGGAGGCCTAATAAGAATGCTCCTCATATTTTCCAAAGGGAACAAAGGAACAGAGATAGAGATGATCAGAAAATATAGACCCCTCTCCAAAAAAACCATGTTTAAGATAATGATGTAGAGGAGGAAGACCTTGATCCAGAAATCCACTATCTTGGAGACACATCCTCTTTCCCTCACTTGACTCAATTAGCATACGAGGAGTCTCTCATGGACAACCAATCAAACAAGTTGAGAAAGGGGGAAAAGGACAGCAGCAGCCCGAAAAGATACAACCTTAGGTCCAAAAAGAAATATGGAAAGCCTGATGTTCTTGATCGACATACCATAGCAGAAAATCCTGCTAAAGATGTAGCAGACGACAACAAAGGTAAGAAAGTTCAAGCCCCCTCTCCAGTGGTTAAAACTCCAGTCCCTGAAGTAAAAGAAGTTCCAAATTCCACATCCCCTTTTAATTTCGAGTATGAAATTTAGAAAATTAGAATCCCTGTACCCCTTTCAGAGCTGGTCAAGCATGAAGATTTCAAAAGAAGCTAATCTAAATTGTTGTTGCCTGAACCCTCAAGTCATCCCACAGACTCAATCAATTTGCAAGACAAAAATTCAACAATCATCTTAGGTCCGATGGTAGAAGATAGATATGAGTCATCCCCTCCCTTCTGCACATCACTGAACATACATGATAAGGTGCTACATAATTGTCTGATGGATTTAGGTGCATCTCATAATCTCATGCCCAAAATTGTATGGAATAACTAGGACTAGAAATCACAAAATCATACCACGACTTGCATTCATTTGACTCTAGGAAAGTGCATTGTCTTGGGGTCATCAAAGACCTGGTTGTGACCTTGTTCTAGCTGCCCATGAAAAGTGTGGTCATGGACATTGTGGTAGCTGATATTCCCCCCAAGTTTGGCATGTTGTTGTCAAGATCTTAGATAAAACGACTTGGGGGAATCTTGCAAATGGACCTCACATACGCCACTATTCTTGTGTTTGGGGGGGAGCATAGAAGACTTTATAAGAAAGCTTAGTTGTATTATATTATTAGCGATGAAACAAACCCCACCAACCATCCTATCTTTTCACTTGACACTGATTTGGGGTCTAGTTTATTACAGCTCACTGATGCTCTCGAACCTCCTCTAAAACTAAGAAAACAGTCCCTTGCTTTTCCTGAAGTTCCCTCTTCCATCAGCCTAGTTTGGAAAATGTTTTTTGATGGAGCTTCATCCAGGGTGAGTGCTGGTGTTGGAGTAGTCCTTATTTCACCTTCTCAAGAGACCATACCTCTGTCCTACAAATTAGAATTTGACACCACCAATAACGTGGCAGAGTACGAAGCTCTTGTTTTGGGATTGAGGGTTGAAAAAGATATGGGGATTAAAGAAATATCTGTGTTTGGAGACGTTGAGTTGGTTATCAATCAGATCAGAAATATTTACCAAGCCAAGAATCCTAGACTGAGATCTTATAGGAATGAAGTGTGGGACCTAATTGACAGTTTCTTCCTATCTTTCAACATTTCATTTATTCCGAGAAAGGAGAACATAATGGTTGATTCTTTGGTTGTTTCAGTAAGCAATTTCAGAATCCCTCCACCACCTAGACTCAGGTATGATGTAGAGGTAAAATATAGACCCTCTATACCTGACAATATCAAACATTGGAAGGTATTCGAAGATGATCTTGAAATCAAGAGGTTCCTGGAAACTGTTGATGAATTTTCTACATTACACATAGATCAAGATCATGATTCTAAAAATGATCTCCATGCTGATGTATTTTTAAAGAAAATTGCTAAACATCACATTGTGCAGTTACTAAGAAATCACATTCCAAAGGGACTAGTTCCTTTGGAAATGATTTTTTACAGTAATGACGTGGCAGTGAAAGATATAAGGCCGCTTGATGATGCTGACATATCTGAATGCAACATTGGTACAGAGGAAAATCCTAGGTTTGTCAAGTTGTCAAGTAGCCTGTTAATGGAGCAGAAGGCTGAATATGCTGAGCTATTGAAGAGGTTTTCTGATGTGTTCGCATGGACATATGAAGATATCGGGACCTATGACATAGGTGTCATTGAGCATAAAATCCCATTGAAGGAGGAAACTATGTCGTTTATGCAGAAATTGAGGCTGATGAATCTTATGTTGCTGCCAATCATGGAGAAAGAGGTGAAGAAGTTGTTGGATGCCCAGATCATCATGCCTTTGAGGTATTCAGAGTGGGTGGCCAACTTGGTCCCAGTAAGAAAGAAAATTAGGGAAATCAAGCTTTGTGTCGATTTCAAAAACCTGAACAGAATCTCAAAGAAGGACGATTACCCCTTTCCGAAGATGGAACACATATTAGAGAGGGTGACTGGTGCATCAAGGATATCCATGATTGATGGTTTTTTGGCTATAATCAAATCTATGTCCTGCCCAAAGACAGAGAAAAAACCGCCTTCATCACTCATTGGGGTACATTCATGTATTTTAAGATTCCCTTTGGATTGATGAACGCATGGGAAACCTTTCAATGAGCCATGGACATCACCTTCATTGGAGAAAGGGATAAATTTGTGGTCATCTATTTGGATGACATTATAGTTTTCTCCAAGTCTGATAAAGAACATTGTGAACATTTGAAAAGGGTCTTCTTAAAATGCAAGAAATTTGGCCTTTCCTCAAATCCCAAGAAATCGTTGTTTTCCATGAAAGAAGGGAAATTACTGGGGCACATAGTATCAAATGAGGGAGTCAAGATTGATCCTATCAAGGTAGAAGCAATCCAAGACTTGTCAATCCCGAGATCCAGGAAAAAAGTCCAGTCTTTCTTGGGAAAAATCAATTTCCTGAGAAGTTTTGTTTCCAATTTTGCTGAAATGGTAAAGCTCATAACAACCATTCTCAGGAAGGGGAATGAAGTAAAATGGATAGTCGAGTCTATAAATTCTTTTGAACGAATCAAGAAGGCCTTGACTAAGGCACCTTTGCTTATTAGTCCTGATTACTCCAAATATTTTCTGATTTTTTTTTTTGCTTCTTTTGATACAGTGGCAACTTTTTTATTGCAGAAAAACGTTGGAGTGATAGAGAAGCCTATTTCATTTTTTAGCAGATAACTAAGAGATGCAGAGGTGAAATATGGCATCATGGAGAAACAGGCCTATGCCTTGGTAAGAGATATCAAAGATTTCAGAATTTATGTTCTGCATTCAAAGATCATTGCATGTGTTCCTTCAACTTCTGTGAAGAACAATCTCATTCAGCCTGACATAGACGGATGAAGGAGTAAGTGGATTCCCAAAATCCTTGAGTGTGATCTGGAAATAAAGCCTACCAAACTAGTTAAAGGCCAAGGTTTAGACAAGTTATTGGATGAGTCTAATTACAAGGCTTTTGGGGTTAACTTTATCAGAGCCTTCTCAGAAAATCAACAAGCTGATTTGTCTCATTCAAGGCCACAAGTCATCCCTCCATTGGCATGATGCATCTGGTACAAAAACATCATATTCTTTCTGTATGAGTTTCGACCTCCAGATGGTATGGGAAAAAGTAAGGCAAGATCTCTTAAGTTCAAAAAAAAAAAATACTGCCTTATTGACCAGGTTTTGTATTGGAAAGATCCTATGGGATTTTTGTTGAGTTGTTTAGACCCACAAGAGGCCCAAAAATTTATGTTTGATTTTCATGATAGCCTATGTGGGGGACATCACTTCTGAAGATCTACAGCCTATAAAATTCTCAGGGATGGGTATTTTTGGCCTACTCTATTCACTGATGTCTGTGCAA
>JASDQU010010783.1:32665-49184 GCA_032191745.1 Picea mariana | reverse complement strand
TGTAGATAATTTCATAGTCATAACCTAGCATCCTTGTGACCCATTTTTGTAGCTCTTTTGAATGCTAGTTTTTGTTCCAAGAAGTGCTTTAGGCTATCATGATCTGTTTTTCCTTGAAGTGTCTTCCTAGGTAAGAGCGTATTGCTTAGATACATATAGTATGGCCAAGATTTCCTTCTCACAAATTTGTTTTAATAAGTTATTTCCTCTATGTAGACATCTTTCAAAGGCTAGGGCCTTATTGCATTAAAATTGCACTGATGCCATGTCTTGAGGCATCACACTTCACAATAAAGGTTTTTGTAAAGTCAGGCATGACCAAGACAAGAGTTCTACACATGCCCTCCTTAAGTTTGTCAAAAGCTTACGTTTCTTCATGAGTTTGAGAAAATCCCCCCCTTTTCAATAATGATAGTAAAGGTGTTGTTATTGGACCATAGTTCTTCACAAAATTGTGGTAATAGACCATCATTCCTAAGAATTTCCTAATATTATTTAATGCTTTAGCAATTGGTCATTCCATCACAACTTTAATTTTGTTAGATTCTACCTTGACACCCTCATGAGATGCAATATGACCCAAATATTCCACTTCCCAAACCCCAACGACACACTTGGAAGGCTGATTTTCATATAGTTGTTTCCCCTTCAATATTCACTTGAGAAAATTTGCTCCAAAAATGTACCTTATAAGAAAAATCGTGCTTGTTGAGTTGGAAATTCAATAACCAATATAATCTCAAAGAATTGATTCAACCATAATAGTTGACTTGGACATATAAAATTCAAGGATGATTATGTGTTACATTTATGTTTGACAATATTTAACGATATGCACACCTCATCTTAGTTAAGATCTTGGTGAGATCGTCTCACGATATGTTCAATATATTTGAAATACTCAATATGGATTATTTTATATTATTAGTATTTTTGTTATTTATTGTATGATATCTATTACCATTTAATTATTATATTTCCATTATTATTATATATTAATAATAATGTGTGCTTCCATTATTTATTAATAATGTATTCTTATTATTATATAATATTATTATATCATATAGTTGTTAATTTGTAATATTATATAATTATTATGTAATATTTAGTTATTAGTTATAAAGTTGTAATATACTTATTAATTTAATTTAGTATTATATAATTTTTATATAATAATTAATTTATATGAATTAGTAGTATAAGTTGACCTTTTCATCTTTAATTTACACTACAAATATCCTCTAATATGTTTCTCACATTCACATTTGTATTATAATATAATAAGGTAAAATAAGTATTGACTTTTTCCTATGCATGTAGTCTAAACGTTCGACTTTTTGGATTTTTTATGAGTATATTTTCTTATCAATTTTTACTGAAATTGTTGGAACTTCAGATTTGAGTGATTGAGTTTGTGTTACTGAAATCCGGTCAAAAATTGTTGGAACTTCAAATTTGAGTGATTGAGTTTGTGTAATCCGAGTGCCCTGAGGGTTTTTCATAGTGCTAAATCCATTTATGCATTCAAAAATACAATTTAAACAAAAAAAAATGGTAGATTATTGGTGTATGAGACCCCCTTGATTGTGGGACAAGGGACCCCCTCCACATAGTGATTTGAATGCTAAAGTATACAGAGGTGTACATACCCTACATACCCTCTAGATTTGAACCTATGACCTCCAAGGAGGAAGCACGTGTTCTTAACCATTGAGCCCACTCATGTTGTACATTTGTTCTAATGTTTCCACATTCACATTCACATTCATTCATAATAGTATTATATTATGGTTATTAATTCATATTATATTATATATTATATATTATATATTACTATATTACGATTATATTATAAATTATTATTATGTATTATTATCATATATTAATAATATATTATTTATTCTATTTTCATATTATATATTAATAATAATTATTTATTGTATAATATTTATTGCCTATGCAAAATAATCTAAACTTTCTATATTAGCCTAGCTTATATGGCAATGTGATTTGGCATACATGGCTTTAATGTGGCACACACAGATTATTATTTTATAATTTTCTTAGCATGCCCATTTTTGAAGAAAATTTGCTTTAATGTTTAAAACAATGTTAACATGTTGTACCCTCACTTCCCAAGTTGTTTTGTAAATTAGTATATCATCATAAAAGACCAACACAAATTTTCTGAAGAAAGTCTTGAGAGAAGAATTCACCAAACTTTGAAATATTGAAGGTTCATTAGTAAGACCAAAAGTCATCACTGAAAATTTATAATGACTTCCATGTGTTCTAAAAGTTATTTTGGGGATGTATTCTTCCCTCTAATATGATGATATCTTGAATGGAGATCCAACTTAATAAAGAAAATTTCTCCTTGCAATTCATCTAAGAATTCATCAATGAAAAGAATAAGAAAATTATCTTTAATGGAGATCTTGTTGAGATCTCTATAATACAAACACACATGCCATATGAATCCTTTTTATAACCCATCACCATTGGTGAATATAAATCACTTTGGTCAGGTCGAATGATGCCAACCTCTAGCATTTCTTGAACCAAGTGCTCATTCTCATTCTTCTCAGCATAGGGGTATCTATATGGTCAGATGTTAGGAGGAAGGTCCCAGGATGAGTTGAATAGAGTGATCATGCTCTCAAGTAGGAGGAAGACCTTTGATCATCTTAACAAATACCTTGGATGGTCATGGTAACTCTTTGGAGATACAAGGGCATAGATGGGTTATATGTTAAAACATCTAGTGAGAACAATTGAAATTACTCATGGTTGTCCCTATTTTAATAGTTTTGTCATGTTGTTATAGATTGTCACTTCAGACGGTTTCCCTAGCATACCTCTTAGTTCAATTTCCTTTCCTTTTGAGAAAAATATGATGAAAAGTTGTTTGCAATTGTTGTAACCATTGGACCCCTAAGACCACATCGACACCGACCATCTAGATTGAAACCATTAGGCTATCCAAGAAGTAATTTCCCATAGTGATATTAATATTATGGACTTCTGTGAACATTTATGGTACCTCCATCTAAAATCATTACTTGAAAATTCGGTGCTAGATATATAAAGAAATTGAGAAATTTGGTTAATTTGTGGTTAATGAAGTTATGGGTACTACCACAATCAATCAACATTGTTACATTTTTTTCTTGATATATCCATCTATATTGAGAGTATGAGGAGTGTTATTGCTGGCCAAAGCATGATAAGATATGGTTCGAGTAGTCCATATGTTTCTAGATCTTGAAATGGTTCCAACTCTTGTTCTTCTTCCTCTTCAAAATCTATGTAGAATATTTTTTTCTCACCACACTTGTAACCCTTATTATACTTGCTATCACAATTGAAACATAGTCCCTTTTCTCTACTTTCATTCAATTATTGAGGTGTCAACCTTACAGGTTGAGTTAGGTTAGGAGTGAGAACATTGTGCTCCCTACATGTTCCTCATGTAGCCATATTTTTTTCCTTCAACTCTCTTTTCCACACTAAAAGCCTCACCCAAGGAATTAGTCTCTAAGTGACACACCTCTTGTTGCATACTATCCTTTAAAATACACATAAAGAGATCCAATAATTTATCCTTTGAAAGGGCCTTCACTCTAATATTTAACGTTTGAAATTGTTGAATGTGCTTTGTCACTAAACCTATTTGACTGAGATTTTTTAATTGGATAAAGAAGGTGTTTCTCATACTATCTCCATAATGCACTATAAATTCATCCATGAAAACAAACCAAGAGATAATATATTTCTTTCTACATTCGCAAAGCCATCGGTAACACACAAATTGATCAGGTTCTAATTATAAGGATGTAATAGTCACCTTTTGTAGAGTCAAAATTTGGAGTAAAGCAAAGAATCACTCCACATGGAATATTCATGTCATGATATCATTACCATCAAACTTCCTCGTATCAATCTTGGGAATAAATTAGTTCCTTGGTCTCAAGTTGAAACCATAATGATGTGGATCTTGGAGTGATGAATATTAGGTGTTTGGGACTCAATCCTCTTGTTATCTAAATGTGTTAGAATGTTCTCCATACATGATTGACACTCTATCCTCTTATTCTCCTTATGCTCTTCTAGGGAATTTAGGCGAACGAGGCTTGTTATCTCCTTCATAAGTTCCTCCTTCATGTCTTTGAGATCATCTTTTCTTTCCATCCCTTTGAGATCATCTTTGCTTTCCATCTCTTTGAGATCACCTTTGCTTGTTGTTTGGTTAATATCATCTTCAAAATTTTGGAGTCTTATTTTAATTACCATATTTAGGATGTCAACCTTCTTTTCCATTGTATTTTCCATGCTTTCTATTTTCTCTTCCAACTTGGACACCTTAATTTTAAATTCTTCATTCCTTTTTTGTGTCAAGGATGAGCCTTCAAAAGTATTTGCAAGAGTCACATGTGGCTTACCGTGTCTAGACATGATGGGATTAGGGTCTTATAGGGTCTTATGGGAAAGGGAGTGTAAGGATCTATATCTTTCTGATATATCATTGGGGTTCCAATAGTATAACTTGGTTGGCCTTTCATAACTCTGACTAAGGGGGATGGATCGTACCCTTCACTATACTACTCGATTCCTAGGTACATGAGAGTGATCTCTCTGAGTGTTGTACTTGGTGTAATTATAGATACAATTAGATATGCCAATGGTTATTTTGATATACCCTATGGTATGTATATGATAAAACCTATAAATAGATTCTATCTAATATAGTACTACTCATCGGGTACTAATAGAGGTGTACAACAATGTTCTATGTAGACCCCATGTGTATTTTGTCTAATAAGGTACTACTCGTTGGGTACCAACAAAGGCTACAAGGGTGCCATATGTTTTACTTGTTGAACAAAACATCTCTTTGTTTTTAGACACTGGTACACATCTCTAGCCTAAAAACTCTATTTACTGCCAATATATATATATATATATATATATATAATTGGGGTCTCCTCAGAACCCTTGTAAGGTCTTGATTTGGGGTTTGCTTTTCTAGTCGACCTTGAACCTATTACAAATTAACTAATTCTAATTATCTATTGATGAAATTTTAAAAGGATGTACTATGATATGTTCTCTTTAGGCTTCCACCAATCCCATGCAATTTGTACCTTACAAGAAAGATTTATGGTGGAATCACTATAACTTTCTATTTTTTCCCTATTTTAGGAGAGAAAAATCATATGGACTTCCACTTCACAAATATTATTGATTTGAAATTTGTACATGAAACAATTTGTTGATGTGTTGTTTTCAATGGCATAGGTGGCATTAAATTTGGACCTTGCAAGACCAAAACCACATGTTTAATACTAGAAAAAAACCCTAATTTGTACAGCCTTTAACTCTGAAAATATGGTAAACTAGATTCTAAATTTTTACCCAATGTACATCACTATGTCCTCTATCAATCCAAAACAATTCATGCAATGCCGACAATCCAAAAATATTTAGAGCGAAAATGGAAAGAGGACTTGTTTGAAGGAGCCAAACCAAAGATCATCTACTCTGTTACCAAATGTTATGGACCAAATAGCCAAATAAGCATAAGAAAGACCTAATTCAATAATTCCATGCCTAATTGAAGTGAAAGAGTGCATAAATAAGAAGCCTCTTCAATGGGGAAACTTCCTATTACAGAATATCAAATGCACAAGATAAGATGGTTATTCAAACGAGTATCCTTGATGTATATATAGGAGACACATAGGGATAGAATAAAATAATGATCAACCAACATAAACATAATTAACGTAAAGATAATTAATGAGGGTTATGGTTAGGGATTAACATCCACATGTGCAATTCATGAGGTGACCCTTATTTAAAATAAATAAATAAATGAGGTGACCCTTCATCACATAACTAAGTTTGGGGAAAAACAAGAAAGTTTGAACACTAAGGTCATCAAACAAGTGAAGAAACCTTTCTATAAGGGATATATTCAAAGAAATGACCCGCATCCTATCTATATGTTTCAATGATAGTATGAAGCATGACATTTTCAATAGCTTTTCTAAATTCATAATTTTAACAATTTGAACTTTTGACAGGTGGGATAATGTCATCAATCATTTATTCAGTCAATTTGGGTGTTGGTTCATTATCAAACATGTCAAGGGTAAGGTTTCAAAATCTAAAGTGACAATATTGAAGATATTGATTGAGACTAAGGAAAGATGTTTGTGAGTTTGGAATTAGGGGATTGCAACACTTGTGATATGTTTTCAACT
Organism: Picea mariana; assembly: GCA_032191745.1. Taxonomy (NCBI): domain Eukaryota; kingdom Viridiplantae; phylum Streptophyta; class Pinopsida; order Pinales; family Pinaceae; genus Picea; species Picea mariana. The sequence continues at coordinate 42,915 of JASDQU010010783.1, read as the reverse complement.
TGGAAAAATGTGTTAGAAAGTTTCATTAGAGTTCAAAAACCAACGAGGGCACCAAGTCAAGAGTAGGATACACATCACTTTTCAACTATGTAGAAACATCATCTATTTCAGATAGAGTGGGAGACAAAGCATTAATTTTCAGACCATGATAAGAAAATTCTACACTCACAAATATAACCTAAGCACTAAGTAGATTAAAAATGAAAACCTTCAGTCAAAACAACATATAAATAAATTAATCTACAAACACATAGCTAAAACAAAAAGACTAGAAACACCAATTGAAATTTCAATCTGCATAAACATAATTGTTGAATTGTCAATTGGGTGAAACTCGGGTGGTTAAGAGGATAAGTTGGTATCCTTCCCACTTGGGTTCAATTCCTTTTTGTGACATGCTTGTCCCTCGTGGGCCAATTGGAGATAGTAAGGTACCGACAATCTCATTCTTGCTTAAGTGCTAGTGGGTGGAACAAGATGTTTCCAAATATTTTGAGCTGGAGGGGTTAACTCAAATAGGTGTTGCCAAATGTTGTTGGGAATTTATATAGTTCTACGATAGTAGGTGCCGAGTTCAAATCTTCTCGAGTGAGGTGCACTAGTATACATTTATAGGTTGACTAGGGATGTCATCCATGAATGTATGGAAGCATCCCTTTTGTTTCCCTATGAGGTTTTCCTTGGAAAAAAAACATAACTGCTAAATGGAAAAATCAAGAGTGTAGACACCTCATATCATAAAATGAGATCAACCTTAAAAACATATAGAGGCTACATCTAATAAATCTGCAACATAAATGTAGTGGACAACAAACATAAATTTGGAGCAACAATCCCTATCTTCTCATTCACACAATAGAAAAGTTACAATACTATTGTCAAAGGACTACAACGACTTCCCACAAGTCTTAGGCACTATCTCTTCATAGAACAACTCTCTATAAGATCACTATATATAAGCTTAACTAGTGTGTCCTCCCTTATTAAGACAAAATTGACAAGAGATGTGAGAGTGGTTACAAAAGAAATGGTTAATAATATCCTTCATGAATGGAATCACCTTCCACATGTAAAAAGGAATATTTCCTGAAGGGATGCACCCTACTTAGGATGTGTAAATATTTTCATAAATGTGTCGTAATGTGTAAGAGGACTCTATCATAACTTTCATAAAATCTATCATGACCTTATATTGACAAAAAATATAAGATGTCAACCATCATAAGTGTAAGGAATCTATCATAGGGGTGTAAGGGAATCTCTCCCATGTGTCACACCCATCCTAATAGGATTCCCACTCAACAATAATGTCCCCTCTCCTAGGAGAAGAAATCAGAGAAACCAAAAACTATCGTGGATCAAAGGTCTCAATGTAGTAAAATCCCTCTCTCTAAGAGGATGTGCATCAAATATGAACTTGTACTTCTATATACTCTCATTAGTTGCATGCTTCATCTTGTACAATCACTTGGAATCAATCATTGACTTCACCTTTGGTCTTGAAACAATATACCCAACATCATTCTACACAATGGAGTGATACTTCACTGCCATGGCATCTTGTCACACCTACTCCAAATTAGACTCCTCAAAACTGGAAGGATTTGCATCAATGATGGAAGATATTAGTACAACATAATTTGGAAATTTCTTAGGAGGATAATTCAGTTGAAAATAAGTTTTTGGAGCTCCAACTTACTCATTTTAATCATGTAATGTATGTGTAAGCCACTTAGGATTATTTTCTAAACTAGAAGGTAAAGTGGTATCAATTCCATTTTCATAACCTTGTTGATATGAATATGAAATGTTTCATTTATGAAAATAAAAACTTGGGAAACTAATCTTATCTCTATCTTCTACCTTTGCTAGAGGCTTCTAAGACTTATAGGATCAATCATCCTCAACAAACTTCACATCTAACCTCACTTCCATCTTCCAATTGATAGGATGTAGAATCTGCAAGCCTTGGATGACTCACTATAACCCAAAAAATACCCTTCACACTAGAGGGTTCCAATTTAGTTATATTCTCATTAGGAATATGAATATAACATGACAACCAAACACATGAAAGTGTGAAACATGTGGTTTTTTTCTAGTGAAATATGCCTCTAGTGTCTTTTCCTTTAATATCTTATGAGGACACATGTTTAAAATGTATATAGTTGTACTCCATGCTTCTACCCAAAGACATGTGGGTAGATCTAGATCATGATCCATAACCTTGGTTGTCTTGATGATGGACCTATTCTTCTTGTCTATGTTGGACATGGTGTTATGGTGTTGGAATTGGTGTCAAAGAGGATAAATATGATAATTATAAATGGATAATCCAATATGGACCCATACAAGTCACACATAGAGGATTCAATAAGAAAGGGTTTAGTAAAAGTGGCATTGGAAATGAGAAATGTCCCAACAACCATCTAGTTTTGTGCCTATGTATTTACCATCTATTGAAACAGTGAATACAACATTGGCACAAATTGTTTCCTCAAATCATTGTGTTGGTGCTATTGTAACAACAACCACCAGTAAACTTCAATCCATGATAGGATTAACATCTTCCCTCTAGGTCATATCTCAAACTATTTTTAGTGTCTACTCCATTGAGTCTGTGTCTTCAATGAAAAGGAAACCGTCAACACAGGAACATAAAATTACAGAAAACTAAAATTTTCTATCTCAACCTATGATTCCAAGAGTGTCGAGGTTACCTTAGCAGAGTTGATGGTGACACTTAGCAAATGATGCATACAAATGAAATCATTTGGTAGATTATATAGTTATGGTCGAAATGGATGATGGTGATCATAATGGAATAACGTTTGGATGGACCAAATCAAATTCGCAATTAAAAGAGCAGTGGACGACAATGATCAAGTGTAAGCAGATTAGACAAATTAAATTAATTATAGTGTTTTAACACACATTAAAGTTAATGGAAGAGAGAGGACGCATAAGTATATTATGCTAAATTTAACTATCCATGTGTCAGCGTTAAGAGTTATCACATTTTGGCTTGGGAATAATTCGAGTCCATGTTTCAAATGATAAATTCATGTGGACCATCCACTCAATGGTTGATTAAATGGGAACCGTGGATTTTTTTAAATTCCAAGATAAGCACTATGTATGTTCACTCTTGGTCACAGGCCAAAGTCATGTGGAATATGAAACTATGATGGCTTAAAGTGATAGCTAGGATAGAACCTGGTTATAGGGGGTGGTGACTTGGTAAACAAAAGAATTTCCTTCGGGATAGGTTATAGAACACGTCTTTTCACCTTTGTTTATCTAACAAGTTAGCACCTGCCCATTTCGATACAGAAAATGCACTAGAGAGATAATTAAAATATCGAAATATGATCTATTGGAGTACTGAGAATGCAATGAAAAGCATGTGATCGAAATAGAGTTGTCAATCCATTCCTTTGATCGAATCATAAGGACCAAAAACTTGATCAAAATAAGGATAAGGAAAATAAGGTTTTCAAACTATAATTGAAAAGACTTTATGAAGACTTTATAAAATAAATAAGAAAAGAAGAAATTTGTTCTTAAAACAACATTAGTGTTATGAAAAGGCACTTGAAGAACCTTATTAAAAAAATATTCATAGTTCGAATCTATTTAACTCCTCAAGGTCAGGGTTTTGTTCAAGAATAGTTACAACAATAGTAAACAAATTTTATCACGCAAACATTCCATTGCTGCTACAAGGATTTTGGCATGTGAAGGGATAAATTTTGAACAAATTACAAAGGATTTGAAGTCTTTTGAATTAAAGCCAACTTTTAATGACAAACATAAGTATCAACATTATTTTTATTTTATTAATAAAATGAAAAGGCACATTGGTTCATTCACTCTTTTACAATGAGACACATTGGTTCAATGTCATACACCTTTTGGAAGACTATATAAATAGAGAAATATGGTGAAGAAGAGTGTGTCTTTGGAAGCTAATTATAAAGATCAAAATAGAGGCAGAGTCTTGTTAAAGTTTCTCTTAAGAAGTTAAGTGTGTTTAGTATTCTTTAACTTTAGACTATTAAAAAAAAATTGCATGCATAAGGATCACTGAAAGAAAGACATCCAAAGTATACACAAGATTTATCCTGGGAAACCCGCGTGGAGGAGAAAACCCAACAAAGATTCTTCAATATAGATTCTTCAACAAGTACAATGTCTCTCTCAAGAGAGATCTCACCAAACAGAAGATAAACCAAAAACTCTAACCAGAATAGGGTAGCACACCACTAGACCAAGATAGTCCTCCAACAAATAACCAAAACCCTTCACCAGAACACCCTTCCTCTGTAGCCACATCTCCTCCTTATACTTGTGCACCTTTACTTGTGTGAGAGAGTTTTTGTTTTGTGTTCTCCAAGTGAGGTTCCTAGCCTCTTATAAATACAAGTTGACCAACCCAGAATTATATCAGAGCCGACTTGTACACTTTGGATTTCTAATTTACAATTGAATTTTGCCAAGGCACAATAGGGATGAATTTTACAAAGGCACAATAGGGACAAATTTACAAATATAACATAATATTCTTCTTTAGGGTTTTGTCTTGGTTTAATATAATATTTGAGAATAATAATATCTTCCAAAGCTACTCAAACTTCAACACTCCCTCTTAGCAAGGAAGGTATTCTTCTGGCACAATCATCATGACTGCTTCTGCACTTCTATACACTTGACCATTGACTTGTTGAATTTCCATGAATCTATATTGAACAATTTTTAACCATGTTAGCATCCAAGGTCTCATCATCCATCCAGGTTTATGTCATCATGGGGCTTTAACTCACCAACTCACACAGAATCTGGCATCTATTTCACAAGGAACTAGTAACTCGTCAACTCACACAGAATCTGACATCTAGTTCATAAAGAACTAGTAACTCACCATCTCACACAGAATTTGGCATCTAGTCCACAAGGAACTAGTAACTCGTCAACTCACACAAAATATGACATCTAGGTCATAAATAACTAGTAACTCGCCAACTCACATAGAATCTAGCATATAGTTCACAAGGAACTAGTAACCTATGGTTGGAACACCAGACAACTGGTCTACAATGACTAGGCATCTAATCAAAAGGATTAGGAGATGTAGTCTGCACACACTACCCATCTATCCAAAGGCTAGGCAAAACCTCCAACCACACAGGTTGGCCCACCAGCGTGAAAAGATAGGTAAGTAACTATTCCTGAAGGCATGGCATCTGCTAACCTTGTGCGAGGTCATGCTGACTGGTGCCACAGTCAATAACGTGCCTATGAATGAATACCTATTGTCATTGCCACATGATGAAGTTGTTTCCCTGGAATTGGATATGTAACTCATTACTCCCTCTTACTAGGGATGTCCTTCTGGACCACACCAAGCTTGTCTTTGAACTACACAAACTTCATTCTCGACAGAGGCTTGGTCAACACATCTATTATCTTCTCACCTGTAGCGACATACTGGAGCTTCATTGCTCCCTTATGTACCATATCTCTGATATAATACTACATGATCTTGATATGCTTGGAATTTTCATGAAACACTGGGTTCTCTGTCAACTTCACACAACTCTAGTTGTCACACTAGATACAGGTCACCTCTAACTCGAGATCAAAAAATCCTACAAGTAGCTTCCGAAGCCACACTACTTCACTACTAGTTGAACATGCTACTATGTACTTTACCTTATCCGTACTAAGTGCCACACTAGTATGCTTCCTGATGAACCATGAGATCATAATTGATCATATACTAAAGAAAAATCCAGATGTACTCTTCCAGTCCGCAACACTACCGACCCAATGTGAATTAGTAAAGCCTTACAGGATTATCTCACGATCTGAAGCATACATTATTCCATAATCAATTGTACCTTTCATGTACCTCATCACATGTTTTGTTGCAATCAAGTGAACATGTCTCGACTCAACCATATATCGACTCAATGTGTTCACCACAAAACATATATCTGGCCTCGTGTTCATTAAGTACATCAACGAACCAATCATCTGTCTATACATGGTGACATCCACTGTCTCTAAAGATGTATCACTCAATAACTTCATATTTGTCACCATCGTTGTAGGCATGGCCTTACAATCCATCATTCTGAATTTATTCAGAATATCAACAACATATTTTCCTTGGTTAAGGAAAATCTCACTCGGTCTCTGCCATACCTATAGACCTAAGAAATAGTGCATCACGCCTAGTTCTTTCATCTTGAACTCTATATCAATCCTCCTCTTACAATCAATGATGAGCTTCTTATTTCCTATTAGAAACAGGTCATCCACATATAATAGTAGGATCATTAGTCCACCGTCCACAACCTTGAAGCACAGATTGGAATATCCTTTACTCTTGGTAAATCCCAAGATCATCAGGAAACTGTCAATTCTACCATACCATGCTATGGGTGCTTTATTTAATCCATACAAGGATTTATTCAATCTACACACATGTGTCTGATTGTCATGTGTCTCGAAACATTGTGGCTACTCCACATACACTTCCTCTTCTATTATACCATTTAGAAAAGTTGTCTTCATGTCCATTTGATGTACCTTCCACTTATTTATTACAACTATTACAAGTATAGCTCTAATTGAAGTGCATATTTCCACAGGAGAAAATGTCTCCTCATAATCTATTCCTTCTTTCCGGGAGAAACCACATGCCACAAAACTTGGCTTGTACTCATCGATACTTCCATCTGTTGAATGTTTCGTCTTGTAAATCCACTTGGAACTTACCAATGTCTTCTCTTTCAGTCTCAAAACCACATCCCAAACATCATTCTTTACAATGAACTAGTACTCTTCATTCATGGCATCCATCCATTCTTTCTTCTCTGCATCCTCTTCATAACTAGTAGGCTTAACATCAATAATGTTACTTAGAAATGCCACATAACTAGAGTATGTCATGGTCTCTTTCTTCTCTGAAGGATCCATCTGGAGAACCATTCTTCTCTGAATCCTGAATAATTTCTCGATCCCAAGCTAGTCTTCTCTTCTTAGTATTCATCTCTCGGGATGAATCTGTAGTTTTATGTGGTTCTTCCATATCATGATCTTCTAGTACAACATCATCACTTGCATCTGTATTTGCAACTCTAGGAGCTTCAGGATCCTCATCATGGATCTCAGTTGTATGGTGTTTCCTTGATCTATTGAAGGCTACATCCTCATCAAATGTGACATCTCTACTGGTCTCAATCTGTCGATGACTAGGGATGTAAAATATGTATTCCTTCAATGTCTCGCTATATCCAAAAAAAATACCCTTATTTCCTGAAGGGTCCAACTTCGATCTCTTATCCTTGGGGAAATGTAGATATACTCGATATCCAAATATCCTTAGGTGGCTGAACTTTGTATTTTCACCTATAAACATTTCTTCTAGTATCTTGTTCCCAAGTACACAATGGGGACTTTTGTTATGCACATATAAAATGGACTTGGCTTCTTATGCCCACAGGTTCATCAGTAAGTCTTGATCATGAATCATGGACTTTACTGATTCCATGATTGTTCGTTTCTTTTTTTTTTCCACACCATTTCGTTGAGGATTGTAGGGAGTAGAGAGATCCCTCTTAATCCCAACTTCTTTGTAGAATGACTTGAATTCATCTGATGTGAATTATCCTCTATTATCTGACCTTAATATCTTTATCTTCTTTTTAGACATGTTTTCAACAAGTGCCTTTAATTCTTTGAACTTGTTGAATACTTCACTTTAATATTTCAAAAAGTAAATCCAAGTTTTACATGAGAAATGATCAATAAATGAAACATAGTATTCATACATGCTAATTGAAGTGGTTGACATCGGTCCACAAACGTCTGAATGTATAATTTCAAGGCTCCTTTGTTTTTGCTATCACTACTTTTGTGCATCCCTTGCATATGCCTTCATGGTTCACTTGGATTTCTGGCAAACCTGCCACCATCTTGCTCACAATCAGTAGGGCTTTGTAATGTATATGAGCAAACCTTCTATGCCATAGCTCACTTGGAGTAACTATATTGTGTACTAATGCTGAAACTGAATGTCCCTTTAACTTGTATAGGCCTCCTTCTTGGAAACCAATCACTACAACATCATCAATGGATTTTCCTCTTGGCCACATGATAAATTCTCCATCAATGAAAGCAACTATGAATCCTTTCTCATCGAAAGATGAGATAGAAAGGAGATTCTTCTTCAACCTAGGTACATAAAAAACATCATTCATATTCATAGGCTTTCCAAAATCCAATTTGTAAGATGCTTCTCCTACTCCTTAGATGGGATATTGATAGTCATCACTGAGCTTCACCTTGTGAGGTGAATCTTTATGAACTAATGCTGAGAGAGAACACTTGTAACCTGCCATGTGCTTGGAAGCACCACTATAAATAATCCATGTGTCACTTCCATGAGTGACTGTACCTATAAGAGCTGAGATCAATACATATTCTTCGCTTGAGTCATATTCTTTGGTTCTCTCATGATCAGGTTCATAATCTTCTGTAGCATGAGAATGATGTATTTTATACTTTCCTTTTATGACCTGACCTTCAGAGTTGGGATAGTTTATTGCAGTTTGTCCCATCTTCTAACAGATGTAGCATCTATAATTTGAGAAATCCTTCTTAAACTTCTGTGTATTTTGTAATCCATGAGGCTTCTTATGTGAATGAGATTCCTTATTTCTCTTTCCTTTTCTTGTATGAGTTTCTAGAGCTTGATTTTCCTCATCACCTAGTTTATCTTCTCTTGCTACCAATCTAGCTTCTTCCTGAGTACAATCCTCCCATAGTCTGCTAAACCTTGTTAGCCTTCTTCTTGAACATATACCCTGAATGAATGATTCCCAAGATCTGGGGAGACCATTCAATGTGGTAATCACCAATTTAGATTCTTCGATTATGGATCCAATGGCTTCAGGTTGTTCTTTGATTTGAGACACCCTTGTGAAATAGGGTTGGATAGTTTCTGAACTCTACATCTTTACATTCTTGAGTTGTGTCCTCAAGGTCGTCTTCCGGTTTATATTCTTGCCTTCATATAATTGGGATAAGGCATCAAACATTTGCTTGGGAGTTGTTAATGATGAGACATGAGGGATCAAATGATCCTTGATAGAATCAACAATGATTCTCTTTGCCTTAACTGGGTTCTTTTTGTGCTTTTTCTTTGCCTTGTCTTCGTCTGGTTCTAGAACTTCTTCTTTGAAAAAATCTTCTATATCATTCTCTTCTAGAATGAGCATCACTCTATACTTCCATTCTCGAAAGTCATCAACACCCTCAAGCTTCTCATCAAGATTGGTACTGGGGGCCATCTCGTCCTTAAATGTAAATACAATAAGAAAAAAATAATTCAAGGAAAGGTTTTGAACTTACCAGAGAGTGCTATGCTAAGTTGATACTCTTCAACTTCAATCTGCAACTGCCAAGACATCTTGAGCTAGGGTTTATGAAGAAACATTAATTTTTTTAAATGTGAATTTTAGAATTCTGCTACGAGGGAAAGGTGAGCCCTCCTTAGGCGAGCTCCTTGGTGGTTTTACTTTGACTAGCGTTCTCCATAAAGTGGGAGAAATCACCTTTTAGGGTTTTGTGCAATTGTTAATAGTTGCAGCAGTTGTAGCACCAATTGTAGTTTTCAAAACTTCATCAAACTGAGAATCTAAACCCAAGAAAAGATGTACTAGGGACAAGCGAGTCTTTGTATGGTATTAACTTCCTCAATGAGTTCTTCTAGACTGTGCAAATGGATTCTTTCAGGCCCGCTTTAATTCCATGTTAAAAATTCTCTTAAGCAGTTAATTTTGTTTAGTATTCTTTAACTTTAGACTATTAAAACAATAATTGCATGCATAATGATCACTAAAAGAAAGACATCCACAATATACACAAGATTTGTCCCAGGAAATCCTCATGGGGGAGAAAACCCAACAAATCTTCTTCAACAAGTACAATGTCTCTCTCAATAGATATTTCACAAAACAAAAGATAAAATATAAACCCTAACCAGGATAGTGTTAGGATATTTAGACACTTAGGAGTTAGTAAGACCTACTTGGTCTATTGGGTCGTTAGGTAAAAGTGTGTTTCTTTAGTATGCATTAGTATGCATTTGTAGTTAGGAAATCCGATGGTCACGATATGTTCCCGACATAGAGTGATCTGACGGTTCATACTCTCCTCGGTCTTAACGGACATTGATCTGT
>JASDQU010010783.1:20818-31774 GCA_032191745.1 Picea mariana | reverse complement strand
TTCTCAGATCATAAAACAAATGACACCACTGAATTCATGACATTGAATTACCCAAAAATGACTGTCTCCATGCCTCAGTCTGAGTCTGACACTTCTAGTCCCACGAGGAATTTCACCTTGGTTTTTGTGCCTGCACTTGCAATTAATTCATGGGAAAATTTCTTGAAAATCGTGCCATGTTCATACGACCGTGCCCTGGTCTGACCTCTAACTCTATAGACTCGGCTTCTTAAGTAAAAATGGAGGACAAATGTACCAACATAGTTGTTAGGCTAGTTGGTTGGCAGAGTTATATTAAAAGCATAGTGGTGGGGGAGGTCTCGGGGTCAAGCTCGCAAGCCTCCCCTTTTTGTCACTTTGTTACAACAACACACACACACACACACACATATATATATAGTGTTAACCACCAACAATTTTGGAGTCCCATTTATATTTTTCGGAGTTGGATTACAACAGAGGTCAACCACCACATTTGGCAGGACCTTTGCCAGATTTGGTGGGCCGCCTTTTTTTATTTTTGAAATTTCAGTTATAGGCCCTCACTGGGCATTTTCCTACTACTACATGGCAGCCCATGATTGGTCCACATGGCAGCCAAACATTGGCCCACATCATTCACCTGTACAGTCACCCTACCATGTTTCCTTCCTTCCACGTATGGTACGAATGTCATGTGTCTTCCATGTCTCGTACGGCCTATGACGTGCATGTACAGACTTCCACATGGAATTTCCTCATTGGTCCACATGTTGACTTGAAAATCCCAAAAATGAGTGACATGTGGCAGCCTATGGTGCTACCACATCACCATGCTGACATCATGCTAACATCAACATGACACGTTTTGTACTCTACGTGTGCCATGTACACTGTACAAACACTGACGTCATCCATACTAATGCTGACGTAAGTTGTACAAATGTTGATTCACCCCTCCTGAGTGGGCTAGGTTGACCAAAACATTGACCGCAAATATCTTTTTATCCCTAACTATGTTTGACGATTCAGTTACATCGTTGGAAAGCTTACGACACACTCTTCGTGATGATGTCAATTTTACTGAGTTTTGAGGACTTCAATTTTTTTCCCTTTCTCTGACTACTGAGGCCATTCTGAGCTTCCCGATTTGCTTCTGTGAATTCTGAGTTATCCTTAGTCTTCTTTGGATCCTTTTTGGATCACCATCCAAAGAATCACTATTTTCAATGAGCTTACATAAGCCTTGTCCTTTGAAAAACTTCAAAGGTTTAATTTCAATATCATATTCTTGAATCTTTGCCAGCCAGTTAGCCCATTTTCCTTCTCTCAATTTTTTATTCAAAAGCATCTTCACTAGCGAGGATGGAATGTAAGCAATGACATGAGAATTTAGTATGTAAGTCTGAAAGTGCGCCACTGCTTTCACAGGAGACATGGATTTGTTTTCCAATTCTGAATACCTCAATTCATAATCTTGAGGGGTTTTTCTCATGAAGCTGATTAGGATTTCTTCACCCTTGGTATTCCTCTGAGTAAGAACAGATGCAACAATTGTTTCTGTAGCGAAAAAATAGATGATGATGTCCCTTTAAAAATCCAGGCTAACAAGGACTGGAGCTGTTGTGATTTCCCTTTTGATATTATTGAAATCTTCTTGTGTATCCACTATCCATTCAAAAATTTGGTCCCTTTTCAACAATAAATTGATCGACTTCACAATATGTGGATAGTCAAGAACAAATCTTCGCACAAAGTTGATCTTACCAAAAAATGATTGAACTCCTTTCTTAGATGATGGGGGGTTGAGTTCATTTATATCTTTAACTGTTTCTGGATCTATATAAATCCCTTCCTTGCACACAATATGACCCAATAGTTTTCCTTGAGTTACAATGAATAAACATTTCTTTGGATTTAGGGAAACACCATATAATATGCATCTGTCAAAAACTTTCCTCGAGTAATGAATGTCATCACCTCTTGTTTTCAAATGTACTATTAAGTCATATTGATAATCCGCCATGAATTTTCCTATCAACCATTTAAAATCATGATCCATGGCCCTATGAAAGGTTGCTCCTACATTCTTCTAACCAAAGGGAATCCTAGAATATGCATATGTCTCCCAAGGTGTTATGAGTGTTGTCTTTTATCTGTCTTCTTCAACAACCAAGACTTGATTATACCCAGAAAAACCATCTAACATGGACATGCAAGATGCTCCCGTGACTTGCTAGAGAAGAAACTCCATGTTAGGTAAAGGATAATTATCCTTTACACTTGCTTTCTTAAGATCCCTGAAATCTAGACACATCTTAATCTCCTCGGTCTTGTTTCTTACCACAGGATTTGAAAGCCAATTATAATGCCTAATAAGATATATTATTCCAACCTTCTTTAATTTATCCAATTCAACCTTTACGAGAGGTTTTAATTTGGGGTTCATCATCCTTATTTTTTGCTTGACCAGCTTTGCTTCTTCTCTCAAAGGAATAATATGTTGAAATATTGTTTTATCATAAGCTTTCAAATCATCATAAGTCCATGAGAACACATCAAGATATTATTTAAATAATGCATCATATTGATCAAGTTCCTCAATGGTGCAATTGACTCCCAAGTTGACATATTTTGGGGAACTGTCAGTTCCAATATTGATCTTTCTTGTTTCTTGAACCTTTTGGAGTGAAATTTCTTCCAGGAGATTCTTAGCATGATCATCTTTCATAAAAAGAGACTCTAATTGAATACAATCTTTCGTTACATCAGATATGTGATTGTCTTCATCATCATCATCATCGTTCAACAAAATGTTTTCCAACTATTCATCATTCTCAAATACTTGTAAATTTTCCAGATTATCAGGTACAAAAGGTCAGAATACTCTTTCTACTTGAAAATATGTTTTTCTTTGAATATCATCCAGGTTTGAAAATGAGGCTGCCAAAGCCAATGAAACTTTCTTCTGATTCTTTTCCCTTGGAATGAAAGAAATGTTGAAAGAGCTGAAAGATTCCATCAATTCGTTAAATATTTTAAAATATAATTTGAGTCTTGCCTTCTCGATTCTATACCTCTGGGTGACTTGATTAATTACCAACTCAGAGTCTCCAGTCACAATTAGATGTTCTATCTTCATTTCTTGTGCAAGAATCATTCCCTGAATCAAAGCTTCATATTCTGCCTCATTATCTGTACATGAAAATTAAAGTCTAATAGCATGTCGATGCATAATCTTCCCTGGACTTACATTGACAATTTCAACTCCACTCCCGAAGTTGAACAAGCTCCATCGAATGACATCCTCCAATAACATTCAAATGGATGCTCTTGATTCTCCGTGTCTTGAATTTTCTTCGGGCTTTCAATGTGTTCCATGTCTAGGATAGCATAATTTCCAATCCTAACATCTATAATAATAATTTTCCATTAATTCATTATCCTTATTTTTGAAAGAGAAGGGTTTCCTGGGTTCATAGGGAACCTTAATCATTGCTCATTTTCCTAGCAACTTCCATTGTTCATTATGTATCTCCCGATCATGGATGACCAATCTCTTCCTAAAAAAACTCCATATGCTGGAGGAAGGTCTACCACAATAATATTGAAAACTGTAATAATATGGGGAGCCACTATGATCCAAGCATAAAAGTCCTTGATTTCTCCATAAGCTGGCACTTGTCTGGAATCAATTGCATATATACTTTCACCAGTATTGTAATATTTGGTACATTTCTTTCCCAATGCCTCCATGACCGCCAGTGGCATAATATCATCGGTCACACCAGTATCAACTAAACAATTATGAAGTGCAACATAATGATTTTCAATTGAAATATAAAAGGGAGGAATTTTACCTCTCAAATTGACGGTTGATTTGTTTTGGCTTTGTTTCAAACTTGTAACAACAACTTCTTCTTTTCGATACGGATCATCCAATAATATCGAAATGATTTCCCTTTGTTGGAGAATCTTCACCATTTCTGTAAAAGGAAGAGTTATCCCTAGTTTACTTAAGTCCTCTACAACATTGTATGTCATCTGAGTGGATTTTGACATCAGGTGTTTCTTCTTACTTCCAATGCTATCCGTCATTTTCTCATTTTCTCTTTTCTCATTCATTTTTTATTTGTCTTTTTCATTTTCCTTTTCATAATCATTTTTATTCTTGGATCTATTTACAAATCATCTTGTCTGGGAGATGTTTTCTTGCAAGTTGGGGTCGTTTCTGCCTTCTTCAAATATATACATGGACATCTTGCATCCATCCATATGTATATTTTTTGAACTTTCATCAGGTGAATAATAGTTCTCTTGCTCAACCATTTTCTCATCATATACATCATCCAAAACAACTACATTGGGGGTTGGATTCCTTAGAACCCTTGGTCTTTGCGGATTATCCATGTTTTCAAACCTCACTCTGTTTTTTGGGGGAGGGATTCTTCTTTTCTCTTGGACCAACATTCTCGGATGTGCTACATAATTATCCCCCCTTCTTAGTCTGGTTATCTGCTTCTGCATTTTCCTTAGAGTTCTATTCATTTACACAATTTCAATTATTTTCTTGGTTTCTTGTGTCACAATAGGGTCTACCTTCACATATGGTATGGTTCCCTTGAAAAATACTCCTCCAATTGTTTGATTTTGGGTTAGTCATGGCTTGAATTCTTCATTCTTTCTTGAACTAGAGGATCCTTGATTATCAATACTTAAGCCTCCCATCTTTCTTTGTACTTTCCCCAAGATAATGTCAGGGTTGACACCCGTTTCAATCATAATTTCTTCCATCTCAGTGGCTTTAATCATTGCTTCCTCCATGGTATCCATATGAGATGTTTGTTGGAAATATTGAGAGGGGGGGATGAATCAATATTACCCTTTTTCAATAATTATCTATTACTTAGATATTTTATTAATTACCACAATAGATCAACAATGGACTTGTATTTAAAATCATTTATATAAATATAATTAACATGAATTACAAGGTTTTATAAAGAATAGTGAAGGACACCAATCCTTTTTAGAGAATCAACTCTAGGAGACACAAATTCCCTTCTTCAGGGCACCAAACCTAGGAAGCACCAACTCCCTTTTTTTTAGGGCACCAACCCTAGGAAGCACCAAATCCCTTGTCTTTAGGGCACCAACCCTAGGAAGCACCAACTCCCTTATCTAGTAAAGGATATGAACCTTTCCTTTCTCCTACCTTCCAGCCTCACTACATAAGTATCATCAGTTCCTATTCTTGGACTTTGATTTTGCTTTGATCTTCTGATCTAGACTACATAGACACTTCTTCTTCACCATTTTTTCTTGATTATATAGTTTTCCAACTGGTGTGAGCATTGAAGCATTGTGTCCCTTTATTTGGACCATCACACCTCTTCATTTAAATTAACAATAATAATGTTTGTTTTTCTCCATTATTATTCATACATTATTGTGAAAGATTTTCAATTTAGTGAGAGGGATTTTCATAAATCACTCACTGATATGGATCAATTTTGTTTTAACTCGATCCCATGTCTCTTTATTTCATTCTTAATTTACGTTGATCAGATATAATATTTTTGATTAGATTTTTAATGTATTACAAGTATTGGATTACTTAAGATAAATCAGGACAAAGTCCGGATCCTATCTAGTTCAACGTTCCTTCTTGAATGAGATACATTTCTTATTCTGTGTGTTAAATTTCAAACATAAAAACTTTAGGACCTCTATTCCATATGACCACGGGCAGTGGTTAGGTGTTAATCCAAACATGTACATAATCAATTATCAAGATCAACGGTCATGTTTTAATTGCACGTTGAGATGGACAGTTCTTGTTCACTTCGGAACTTCACCCTTCACCGCTTCAGGTAGTTTTTGGTAGGAGAAATGGGATATCCCTGAAGGACATACTACCATAGTGATGTAGCTTGTTGAAGTCATTGTTGATGTGGCATTGGTTGAGTGGCTACCACATGCCACCTAGATTCATGACTTACATATACCTAAAGTGCCAAATGGACCTTGACACTTGTCACCATATGATTGAGCCACATGTCCTTGTTGACATGGTCTTGATGACATGGATCTCCTGAAGTGTCATATGTCTTTCCCTTTTGGATCATATATCGAACGGTCTATTTTTCACCTGAATTCTTGATCCAACGACCCTCATTCACTTCGGGACTTCAGGGCTCCGACCTTTGGGTGAACTTACATGTTTTAGACCCCTTTTTACCAAAGTGGTAAGCACCAAATTTGATCACCATTGGACCCTCCTATCATCATCCAACGGTCATCATGCATTTCCCAAATATGATGGCCCTCATTCACTTCAAAAATTCAGGGCTCCGACTTTCGGGTGAACTTACATGTCTTAGACCCCTTTTCGCCAAAATGGTCAGCGTTGAAGTTGACCACCATTGGACCTTCCTATCGTCATCCAATGGTCACCATGAATTTACCAGATCTGATGAACCTCATTCACTTCGAAAATTTGGGGCTTTGACCTTCGGGTGAACTTACATGTTTTAGACCCATTTTCGCTAAAGTGGTCAGCATCGGAGTTAAGTGTCTCCTTTCCTTTACTGTGATCTAACAGTTATAATATTTCACTACAGGTCAATGATTGACGACAGTTCGTGACTTCGGGGCTTTGACCTTTGGGTAAACTTACCTGTTCTTGGATTCTTTTCGTTGGAGTGGTCAACGGTGGAGTTGACCGTCTCCTTTCCTTTACCATGATCTAATAGTTCCAATATTTTCACTCCAGATCAACGGTTGATGGTAGTTCGTTTAATCCAAGATTGTGGGATATTTGTTGCTTACACTGTCCTTCCACTAAAATTGATCGGTTGGTCGAGAATTTATCCAAAGTCCCTCCTTGATCTAACAACTGGCAGAATTTCATGACTCAGTAAGTTCATTCCTCTGCCTTATCTCCAATGTCTCGAAACTTACGTTATCCTTCCACTTGGCTTTGATCAATGGTTCTAATTGATCTAATGATTGCGATTACTCCTAAAATTTGAATGGACGATTATATTTCCACGATCCTTCACACGATATTATTCTGTGTAGGCTCTGACTTCTATGTGATCTGACGGTCCAAGATTTTCTTGAGAATTATATAAACAAACAAGATTCTTCCTTGTTTCTTTTGGAGTTTTATTGTGGGGATTTCAATCCCAATAGAATTTCTGCAATGCGCTCTCCCTTCTGAGCTTCGATTAATGTCCTTCCTTCTGAGATTTGGGTTTATATTGGATTCTTCTACACCTTGTTGACATCAATGACAATATCGTACCATTATGTCCAACATTCTCCCACTTTGGCATTGATGGCAACCTTTTCTTTTTGAAATATTTGTATTTATGTTGTTTATCAATTTCCTCCCCCTTTGACAAAAATGACATCGAGGATATTTCTTCGCTCCCCCTGTGGCAATGCTTCCCCTAACCATGTGCCCCTTTTCTTCTGATACGATTTTTATGGTTTTAATGAGGTTTGTGAAAAGGGAAAAAAGAAAAGGAAAAAAAAAAGAGAACGAGGGTAGGTATAGAAGAGGGAAAAGAAATGGAAAAAAAAAGTTGGGAATGAGGGTAGGTATAGAAGAGGGAAAAGAGAAGGGAAAAAATAAAAGGGGAATGAGGGTAGGTATAGAAGAGGAAAAATAAATGGAAAATAAAAGTTGGGAAAATAAAAAAGGAAGGGAAATTTCAGAAGCATGAATTGATCTCAACAAATCTTTGAGGGGGAAACCTCCTTTTACAATATATCAAATGCACAAGATGATATGATTATTCAATAATAATAATCTAAATACAATAATATTAATTCAACATAAATGCAATTATTGTAAATATAATGAATGAGGGTTATGATTAGGGGCTTAACGTGGCCTTCCCCTTCAAACCAATATTGTTTTCAACATTGATCACTTGTGGATGCTTCTGTTTGAAGAACTCATCTTCCAAGTCACATTGATATGACCCCAAAGGGGTGTATATGGGGTTAAATATATATGATATGATCCAAAAGGGGGGCATATATGGGGTTAAATGTACATGTAATGTGTAAATGTATGTGTAATAGGGTCATTCTAATAATAAAAGGGATGCATGTGAAATTTGTTGATAGTTATATATAGAGAGATCATGTAGTCATTATTGATGACATGTGATTTGGAGGTATCAATGTATTTGGGTATTTTAAGGAGGTTCTCCTATTCTTTAAGGAGTTATTGTGTAGCTCGTATCTATTTTTGAGTTGTGTTCCATGCTCACATTGGTGTACACGATGTGTACATCTTTTTTATTGTAATATATTAAGCATTTGGATCCTAACATCCAAAGGAGGGAATATATGGGTTTAAATATATATGATATGACCCCAAAAGGGGGCATATATTAGGTTAAATGTACATGTAATGTGTAAGTGTACATGTAATAAGGTTGGCCTAATAATAAACTAACCACATGTGCAATGTGTGAATAGGTATATATAGAGATCATGTAGTCATTATTGAGGATAGGTGATTTGAAGGTATCAATGCATTTATATATTTGGCGGAGGTTCTCCTATTCATTAAGGAGTTATTGTGTAACTCATATATCTTATATATCTTGTAGTTTTTCTCCACACTCACATTGAAGAAGTACGTTATAATTTGATAGGTGGGGTCACATTGCAACTTCAAAAGGAGAAAGAAGACAAGATTCAATAAGGTCACCAGAAGATATTTGAAGAAGTTGAACTCTATTTAGAGAATATATATGTCAAATATGATGGTATTATCTCCAAGGCTAGAGTAATCGAAGACCAAGTAAAGATAATAGAGGATACCAATATCTTTGAAAATAAGACAAATGAAATCGATGTGTAGGGAGAAGGAAAACAATCAAATGAAAAACCATATCGACACCCTCATTACTAGGAAAGATTTCAAGGAAGATAAGAAGATAGATATCAACATTATCAAAGAAGAAGATTGAATACTCATCAACATTCATGGAATAGGGAATCCAAAAACCATTATTTAACAAGATATTATCAGAGACCAACAACTACTACAAATTGGATAAGCTTCAACAAAAATAAATGGAATCAAGGGAAATAAAATTATGCACAACTAGCCATCAAGGATTAAGACCAAAAAGAGTCGAGTTTGGATGGATGGATTATCATCAATGGAAAAAAGAATGTAAGAAAATAAGAAAATCATATTACTTGGTTTCATCACATGTAAAGCCTTTAAATCTCCGATGACAAAACTTTTGAAGGAGGGTATTATGATATGACCCCAAGGGGGACATACATGGGGTTAAATGTAAATGATATGACCCCAAGGGGGGATATATGGGGTTAACTATACATGTAATGTGAAAATGTATATGTAATTGGGTTAGCCTAATAATAAAGGGGCCACATGTGTAATGTGTGAATAGGTATATATAGAGATCATGTAGTCATTATTGAAGACATGTGATTTGTTGGTAACAATGTATTTGAGTGTTTGGAGGAGGTTCTCCTATTCTTTAAGAAGTTATTATGTAACTCACATCTCTTATCTATCTGGAGTTGTGCTCCACACTCACATTGGTTTACGTGGTATGTACTTCTATTTTATTGTGATATCTTAAGCATTTGGATCCCAACACACACCTTGTGTTGGCACGTTATTCCACTTGATAAGGTACTTAGTAATCACTCATTTTTGTAGTTTTTTTATTTGTGTTTCAATGACCGCTTTAACTTCTAGTATGGTTTTTCCTTCTTTATCTATCTTTGGAAAAATAGTTTGAACTGGGATCTTGTCATCGATTGCCTCTAAACACGAAACATACATTGGATATATAAATGAAGATAAAGGAAACTCCAATATGTAAGCTATATTATCAATCCTCTACAACAACTTATATGAACCATAGTACTTGGATGATAATTTATTGTCCTTATTTTGTTGCTTGAGGGAAATATGTTGGTATGATTGTAGCCTCATAAATACCCAATCTCCCAATTCAAAGCCATAACTTTCACTATGATGTTGAATTTCTTATTATTTCATCATGTTTTATGCTATAACCAAGTTGTCCTTCAATAGTTGGAGGACTTCTTGTTAGTGATTGATGTGATCCTCCATTGCTTGAACCTTATTTTCCCTCTCGAGGGTGATGTGAAGGATGGAGGATGATCTCCATAGAGTGCCATAAAGAGGGACATTTTGGATGGAGCATGGAAGGAAATGTTATACCACCATTTTTCTAAAGGTAACCATTTGATCCATTGTGATTTTTTCTAGCACTCTATGGGGATCATCTTCAATCCATCACATGACCCTCAAGAGGGAAACCTAAGGTTCAAGCAATGGAAGGTAAGATCGATCACTAAAAAAAGGTCCTCCAACTATTGAAGGACAACTTGGATATAGCACAAAACATGATGAAACAACCTTCTAGAAATTATTCACAATCTTAGTTTTCCCATAAGATTAGAATGGTAAGGAGTTGTGAGGCAGTTGAGTACCCAAACAAGGAAAAAAATATATCAAAAAAATTACTAGTGAAAATTGGATCTTTGTCACTTACAATAATCATGGGGTTTCCATGTAGCTTATGAACTATTTCTATGAATGTTATGACTACTGCACTTTCTTTAAAAAAATAAGAAAGTGGGAAAAAATGGGCATACTTTGTGAGTCAATCCACCACCACCATGATGACATTCTTCTATTCAGTCTTTGGTAGAACTGTGATAAAATCCATTGAGACCACTTCCAAACGTTGATTTGGTATGGATAATGATTATAGGAGACCCAATATCTTGTTCGTCTCTCCTTTGTTTTGTAGGCAAACCAAACACTCCACACAAAATTTTGAACATTATTTTGAATACATTCCTAGAAGGAAATCTTGAGTGTCCTCCTGTAGAAGAAGTGTGTAGTTCTGAAAGGACCTTCTTTTTTAGTAGGTAATA
>JASDQU010010783.1:0-16096 GCA_032191745.1 Picea mariana | reverse complement strand
TATTTCCTTGGCCTCCAAGTTTTGCAAACCAATGAAAGAATTTTTCTTTCCCAGTCTAAGTATGCTTGTGACCTTCTTCGTCACTTTCACATGGACGATTGTAAACCAATCCCTTCTCCCTTCCAGTCTGGAGTCAAGCTTTATGCCACTTATACTTCTCTTAAAGTTGATGCCACCTTGTACCGTCAATTAGTTGGTAGCCTCTTATACTTGACTCATACCCGTCGAGATCTTTCCTTTGTTGTTGGTCTTGTGGCCCGATATATGCAAACACCCCATGAAATCCATTGGAAAGAAGCTAAAAGGATACTTCTCTATGTTCGTGGTACAATTCAATTCAAGATACATTACAGTTAAGGGGGACTCCTTTATTGGTTGGTTTCACTGATTCAGATTGGGTCGGCGACCCTGATGATCGGAAGTCTACTACAGGTTATGTTTTCAGCCCTAGTTCAGGACCTGTCACTTGGGACTGTAAGAAACAACATGCTATTGCACTTTCTTCAACAAAAGCAGAGTACCAAGCAGTGGTAAATGCAAGTCAGGAAGCCCTGTGGCTTCGACAGATCTTTTCAGAGTTTGGATTCCAGCACCAGCATCCGACCTGCCTTTGGTGTGACAATCAGAGTGCCATCAAGCTCGCCAAAGACCCAGTTCAACATCAGCGTAGAAAACACATCGAGCTACACATGCACTTCATTAGAAATCTCATTCATGATCAAGTTATTGAAGTGCTCTTTTTCCCTACAAAAGATCAAGTTGCATACATTTTCGCAAAGTCTCTTACAGAAGCAAAGTTTTCCAAACTTCTATCTATGTNTCTCCTATTGTGTCACTATTGTAAATCCTTCAATCCTATCCCAAGTTGTTCTTAAGGGGGGATGTTAGGATATTTAGACACTTAGGAGTTAGTAATATCTACTTGGTCTATTGTGTCATTAGGTAAAAGTGTGTTTTCTAATGTGTTTCTTTAGTATGCATTAGTACGCATTTGTAGTTAGGAAATCTGACGGTCACTATATGTTCTCGACATAGAGTGATCCGACGGTTCATACTCTCCTCGATCTTAACGGCCATTGATCCGTGGCTTAACACCCGCTTGGTCCATGATCTCTATTTAAAGACCATGGAGGGTCATTTGTCGTTGATCGATTGTGAGAAACTTTCTTGTAAAATCTCTCTCTAATCTTTTTCTTTGCATTAATAAAATGCTCCAAGTGGTCGTGTTGGCTAGGGTCGTGGATGTTTCCCCGTAGGGGTTTTACCATGTGAAAAAATCGGTGTGTTGATATTTGATCTGGTTATGTGAGTGGTTACTGAAGGTGTTCGTCCTCTGTTGGAATACCTGTGTTTTCAAACAAATAGGGTAGTGCATCACTAGACCAATATAGTCCTCCAACATATAACCAAAACCCTTCACCAGAAAACCCTTCCTTCATAGTTGTGTCTCCTCCTTAGACTTGTGCACCTTTACTTGTGTGAGAGAGCTTGGTTTGTGTGTTCTCCAAGTGAGGTGCCTAGCCTCTTATAAATACAAGTTGAGCCACCCAGAATTAGGTCAGGGTCGAATTGTACACTTTACCTTTTCTAATTTACAATTGAACTTTTCCAAGGCACAATAGGGATGAATTTTACAAAGGAACAATAGGGCCGACTTTACAAATATAACATAATATTCTTGTTTAGGGTTTTGTCTTGGTTTAATACAATATTTGATAATAAGAATATATTTTGAATCTACTCTAACTTCAACAAATCCTAGGAATAAATTAGAATTTTAAATATGTTCATGAAGTGAGGGTGGAAGGGAGGAGCAAGGGAGGATCAGAGTCCTCTACATGTTGGAGCCTAAACAACAGGGAGTTGCAGCTTCCTCAAGTTTTTGCTTGAAAACAAAGTATTGGATTCCTCTACAGGTTGGAGCTTGATCTACAGGGAGTTTCATCTTCCTCAAGTTGGTGCTTTAAAATAGGGGATTGGTGTCTCCTACAGGTTGTAGATTGTAAAATAAATATAATTTTTTTATTTTTACATTTAATTATGTATATTGTACATTCTTGTTGATAAATTGTTATGGTTAATAATTTTAATAATTAAATAATTAATTAAAATTGGGAAAAAGAAGCAATATTGATTAACCCCCTCTTAGATTTGAACAACATTTCAACAATTAGTATCAGAGCCGGTTCCTTCACCACAGTATAATCAATGGAAGGTAGATTATGAGAAATCACAATGGATCAACAAGAAGGAATGTCCTCTAACAAAGCACCATTGTTCAAAGGAAATGACTATGCATTTTAGAGTGTAAGGATGAGAAGTTATCTTATGGTCCTTGGTTGTGATGTTTGGCTATCTATGGTAAATGGTTACACTGCACCAACTACTACACCTTCATACGTTGCTGCAAAGAAACTTTACAATGATAATTCAAAGGTTGTTAATGCAATTATGGGTGGATTAGCAAACCCTATATTTGTAAATGTGATGCATTGTAAATCAACAAAAGAAATTTGGGAAAAACTTAAAATCATCTATGAAGGAGATGGAAAAGTTAAGCAAACAAAACTTCAAACATACATCGGGAAGTTTTAGAGTTTGAAGATGAAAGAAGAAGAAAACATTGTAGAATATTTTCAAAGAGTGGATGAAATTGCCAATTCAATCAGAGCACCAGGAGAAGAGTTAAAAGACAAAATTGTTGTCCAAAAGGTGTTGAGATCATTACCAATGAGGTATGATGCCAAGGTATCTACCTTGGAATATCGAGAAGACCTTGACAAACTTATAATGGATGAAATTCATGGGATTCTTCTAGCCTATGAAATGAGAGCAAGAAAAGAAAGGCCATCAAAAGGTGAAACAACCTTTAAAGCATCAAAAGAAACAAAGAACCATGATCATGTGCCAAATGAAAATCACTCAGACATATCAGATGCAGAAGAGGCTAAATTTATAAGAAAACTCAAGAAAGGGTCTGGGAAATACAAAGGGAAGTTACCTCTCAAATGTTTCAACTATGGAAAAATTAGGCATTTTGCCTCCAAATGCCCTTATCCCAAGTAGGAGGATAGTGATAATGAAGAAAATTATAACCATAAAGAACTTTAAAATAGTAAAACTGGAAATAAGAAAAAACTCTACAAGAAAAAGAAAAACTTTTACTCCAAAGAAGACATTAGTTCATCTAACATGAGAGAAGATGACGAGCCATAACTTCTATTTATGGGAATAGAAACTCAAAATAATGTTGTTGATGATAATATTGGAAATGAAGGAAAATATGAAGTTGAAGGAGAAGTAGACCTTGAAGAAGAACTTATTAGTGTTCTTGAAGAACTGCGAAAATATAAAAGGAAGAATAAATCATTAAGAGAATTATTAGAATATGAAGAAGAACAAAAATCAAGAGAAAAGAAAGTTTCAAAAACCATCAAGGAATAAGACCAAATAATCAATTATTTGAAGACTCAACTCCAATAATCTAAAAGAATTGAAGAGGTCATAAGTAAACAACTCAATGAAAAACAAAAAGACTGTGAAAAACTAGAGGATGACTTTTTTTTTTCTAAAAAATGAACTTGTGAAAGGAACCAACCAATCAAGATTCGAAAACAATCCAAAAATCTTGGATGATATTCTTAACAATCAAATATCATCAAGCAATAAGACAAGACTGGATTATGATCAAAATAAAACTAACAAAGGATCTAAATCTACATCTCAAGAAACTTATAAAAATCCAAAACTTTATGCAACTGCCCTTCAGAGCTCTTTCAAAAAGGAAGAAAGAAAAATAAAGACGGACTCTAATCAACAAAAAATTGCTTTCCCTTCAAAAGAAAATGAATATAGAGGGAATAGAACTACAAGAAGAACTCCTCCAAAAAGGTATCTACATCTTTCTTGGCTATTGCTTCTATTGCAATAATTTTGGGCATAAAGCATTACATTGTAGAGCTTATGGAAAGAAGAATCACAAAAGTGTTCAAAGATATGGTTATAAGAACAACAAGAATAATAATAATCAAGGAAATAGAAACTGTAATCCATTCTCTCCATTACAAGATTACAATGTTGAATGTTACAAATGCAACAATTATGGTCACAAAGCTAGTAATTGTAGACTACCAAAGCATCCCATGAAGACTTCCAACATTCAAGCATAAAACCATAAAAATACATGGAAAGAAAAGGAAACAAAGTGTAAGGTACCTTATATGCTAAAAATAAAAGAATTCAATGGTATGTTGGCAGTGGATATTCAAAGCATATGACAGGAGATCAAGACAAATTCCTTAGTCTAAAAAGGAAAGAAAAATGAAAAGTTACTTTGGAGATGATATATCTACCAAGATACTTGGAAAGGGTACAGTTAGTCTGGGAAATAACAGAGATAAAGCAGAAAATGTATTATTAGTTGAAAAATTGAAGACTAATCTCCTTCATGTGAGCCAAACATATGATCAAGGACACATACTCATATTTGACTCTAAAAAAATGTGAGATTAGAAAAGAAGGCTTAGGAAAATTAGTGGTTATTGCACCAAGGGCACCAAGAGATGTATATATCTTAAACATAGAAGAAGAAGAAAAATGTTGCATGGGACAAATAGACTAAATTTGGTTATGGAACAAAAGAATGGGACACATAATATTTGATAATTTGATAAAATTTAGTAAAAAGGAAGCCGCAAAAGATATGCCAAAAATGATAAAACCTTCATACTTCGTGTGTAAACACTGTCAACATGGAAAGAAAACAAAAGTAAGATTCAAGAAAAAAGAATACTCTACATCAAAACCATTAGAACTTGTTCATACTAACCTCTGTGGACCAACAAGAACTAAAAGCATACAAGGTGAACACTACTTCATTTTATTCACTGATGACTATATAAGAATGACCTGGGTATCCTTTCTCAAAGAGAAATTAAAAGCATTCAAAAAATTTAAAGTCTTCAAAGCACATGTTGAAAATGAAGTTGATCTCAAAATCAAGTGCCTAAGATCAGGTAATGGTGGGGAATTTTACCTCAAATGAGTTCAATTTGTTTTGTGAAACTCATGGAATTAAAAGACACTTTTCAGCTCCGAGAACTCCTCAACAAAATGGAGTTGTTGAGAGGAAAAATAGAACTTTTCAAGAAGCATCTAGAACTATGTTAAATGAATCCAAACTCCCAGATATATATTGGAGAGAACCAGTGTATACAACAATGTAAACACTTAACAGAGCGCAACTTAGAGTTAACCATGACAAGACACCATATGAGTTGTGGTTTAGTATACCAACATCAGTCAAACACTTCAAAGTCTTTGGGAGAAAATGTTATATTATTAGAGATGATGATAACATGGGAAAATTTAATTCCAGATCAGATGAAGGCATATTTCTTGGTTACTCATCCAACAAAAAGGCCTACAGATGATATAACCCGAGACTGCACACAATTATGGAAAGTGAAAATGTAAAAGAGGATGATCTAAAATCAAGAAGAATCAAATATCAAGATAATGTACTATTTGATGACAAGAGAAGAAATAATGATGATGAAGAAGAAATTGAAGAAATACAAAAGGATGATCACAAAGTGAAGAAGAAAAATAAGAAGAAAAAGAAGAGGAAGAATCACAAATACAAGATTCAAAAGCACCATCAAGGAGAGTACAAAGAAATCATCTTGAAATTCAAATCATAGGTAACAAAAGCGCTAGAGTTCAAAGAAGCAGAAGAAGGAAAACATATGAATCAGAACAAGAAATTCTCTCCCTAATAGAACCCAAAACATTTGCAGAGGCTTGCAAAGATAAAGACTGGATCAAATCCATGAATGAAGAACTTGATCAAATAGAGAAAAATCAGACCTAGGAGCTAGTCCCAAGACCAAAAGGAAAACATGTGGTAGGGTCCAAATGGATTTTTAAAAATAAAGTTAATGAAGATGGTCGAGTTATAAGGAATAAAGAAAGATTGGTGTGCAAAGGATATACTCAAGTAGAAGGGATTGACTTTGAGGAAACATTTTCCTCAGTAGCCAGATTAAGAGCTATTAGAATGTTCTTAGCATTTGCATGCTTTAAAAACTTCTAAATATATTAAATGGATGTCAAATCAACATTCTTAAATGGAAATTTAGAGGAATAAGTTTATATAGAACAACCTAAAGGATTTATCTTATCAGAGAATCAAGACTATGTTTGTAAATTAAATAAAGCATTGTATGGTCTCAAAAAAGCTCCCATAGCATGGTTTTCAAGACTTGATAATCATCTACAATAACAAGGATACAAAACAGGAGCTACTGACAACAATATTTACACTAAAATTGAAAATCAAAATATGATTATTGTTGTAGTATATGTGGATGATATCATCTTTGGAAGTAATTTAAACCCTCTAAGCAAGCAATTAGCTACATAAAAGAGTTCTAAATATCGATGATTGGTGAACTGACATTCTTCTTGGGATTACAAGTCTCAAAATTAGAAAAATGCATATTCATATCTCAAACCAAATACATTAAAGAAATGTTGAAGAAATTTCAAATGGAAGATTGCAAACCTATGACCACTCCTATGATTACAGGATGAAAACCAATAAAATATGATGAATCATTAAAAGTAGACCAAACCATGTATAGATCAATGATTGGTAGTCTATTATATGCAACAACAACAAGAACACATATAATGCAAGTTGTAGGATTAGTGGCCAGATTTCAATCTGCACCTAAAGAAACTCATATGAAGGCAGTTAAAAGGATTTTTAGATATCTCAAAGGCACCTTGGATTTTGGATTATGGTATCCAAAAGAAGAAGACTTCACATTAATTGGATACACTGATGCATATTGTACATGAAGTATTGATGACAAAAATAACACTAGTGGAGGAGCATTCATCCTAGGAAAATGTCTTGTGTCATGGCTAAGTAAAAATCAACCCTCCATATCACTATCTACAGAACAAGTTGAATATATTGTTGTTGCATCCTACTTCACTCAAGTAATTGGGATGAAACAAACTCTAGAAGACTTACAAGTAAAGTACGATCATCTAATTCTTCTTAAATGTGACAATACCAATGCTATAAACCTTTCTAAAAATCCCATCATGCACTCAACAACCAAGCATATCTTAATTAAATTTCATTTTTTAATGGAAAAGGTTTCTCTAAAAAATGTTAAAGTGGAATATGTGGATACTAAAGAATATATTGCACATATATTCACAAAACCACTTCCTAGAAGTAGTTTTGAAAACCTTAGACAAAAATTGGGGGTAATCTCCATATCTAATTAAATTGCACAAGCTTCATCATAAAACGAGTACATGGACATGGGGAGTATAACCTCAAGGGGAGACAAGAAATATCCCTTCTGCCATTGCTTTCAAAGGGGGATAATAAACAATAAAACCAATTAATATTGAAAAGGGATTTTTTCTTTGTTGCCATCAATGCCAAAGGGGGAGAATGTTGGACATGGTGTTATGGTGTTGGCATTGATCTCAAAGAAGATCAATATGATCATTATAAATGGATAATCCAATTTGGATCCACACAAGTCACAGATAGAGGAGTTAATAAGACAATGTTTAGTAAAAGTGGCACTCGAAATGAGAAATGTCCCAACAACCATCTAGGTTTATACCTATATATTTACTATCTACTGAAAAAATGAATACAACATTGGCACAAATTGTTTCCTTAGATCATTGTGTTAGTGCTATTGTAAAAATAACCACAAGTAAACTTCGATTTGTGATAGGATTAACATCTTCCCTCTAGGTCATATCTCAAATTGGTTTTAGTGTCTACTCCATTAAGTCAGTGTGTTCATTAAAAATCCAATCGTCAACACAAGAACATAAAAATTACATAAAACTAAATTTGTTTTCTCAACCTATGATTCCAATAGTGTCGAGACTACCTTAGCAGAGTTGAGGGTGACACTTAGCAAATGTTGCATACAAACAAAATCATTTGGTAGAGTCTATAATGATGGTTGATATGGATGACGATGATCATAATGGAAGCATGGTCGAGCGAACCAAATCAAATTCATGACTGAAAGAGTAGTGGAATATGATGATCAAGTGTAAGCAGATCAGATGACTCGAATTCATTATCGTGTTTGAACACACATGAAAGTGAATGGAAGAGGGCATTCGTGAAATTATATTATGCCAAATTTAACTATCCACGTGTCAGTATTAAGAATTACCGTGTTTTCGCTTGGGAATAATTCAAGTCCATGTTTCAAATGAGAAATTCGTGTGGACTGTCCACTCAAAAGTTGATTAAATTCGAACTGTAGAATTGTTTAAATGCCAAGATAAGCACTGTGTGTGTTCTCTCTCAATCACAAGCCAAAGTCATATGGAATATGAAGTTGTGATGGGTTAAAGTGATAACTGTGATAACACCTATTTATAGGGGGTGATCACTTGGTAAACAAAATAAGTTCCTTTGGGCTAGGTTACAGAACAAGTCTGTATTCCTTTGTTTATCTAACGACTTAGATCCTTCCCATTTTGATATGGGAAATGCACTAGAGAGATAATTAAAATATCAAAATATCATCTATTGGGGGACTGAGAATGTAGTGAAAAGCACAGGATCAAAATAGAGGAGTCAATCCATGCATGTGATCGATTCATAAGGACTAAAAACCTGATCAAAATAAGGTTTTCGAACTGTAATTGAAAATCCTTTATGAAGATTTTATAAAATAAATAACAAAAGAAGAAATTTGTTCCTAAAACAACATTAGTGTTATGAAAAGGCACTTGAAGAAACTTATTAAATAAACACTCAGAGTTTGAATCTAGTTAACTCCTCAAGGTAAGGGTCTTGTTCAAGAACAATTACAACAATATTAAACAAATTTTATCACCCAAACATTCCATTGTTGCTACAAGGATTTTGGCACGTGAAGGGATAAATGTTGAACAACTTACAAGGGATTTGAATTCTTTTGAATTAAATCCAACTTTTAATGACAAACATAAGCATCAATAATATTGTTATTTTGTTAATAAAATGAAAAGGCAAATTGGTTCATTTGCTCTTTTACAAAGAGACACATTGGTTCAATGTCATACACATTTTGGAATACTATACAAACAAAGAAATATGGTGAAGAAGAGTGTCTCTGGAAGCTAATTCAAAAGATCAAAATAGAGGCAGAGTACAAAGAAGAAATTAGAATTTTAAATATGCTCATGAAGTGAGGGTGGAAGGGAGGAGCAAGGGAGGATTGGATTCCTCTACAGGTTGGAGCCTGAACAACAGGGATTTGCAACTTCCTCAAGTTGTTGCTTGAAAAAAAAGGATTGGAGTCCTCTACAAGTTGGAGTCTGATCTACAAGGAGTTGCAACTTCCTCAAGTTGGTGCTTGAAAACAGGGGATTGGTGCTCAAAAGAAAGTGGATTGCTGTCTCCCACAAGTTGTAGATTGTAAAATAAATATAAATGTTTTGATTGTTACATTTAATTTTGTATATTGAACATTCTTGTTGATAAGTTGTTATGGTTAATAATTTTAATAATCAAAGAATTAATTAAAATTGGGAAAAATAAGTAATATTGATTCACCCCCCCCCCTCTCTCGGTATTGAACAACATTTCAACATTCTACTACATGTTGTAAGTCATTGTTAACTCCTTCTTGATCATTGTTTCTCTAGAAAAGAAATCAAACTCCTTGAAGGTGTACTCTCCTTTATTGTTAGATCTTAGGACCTTAATATTCTTACATGTCTAGTTCTCCACAAGAGCTTTGAACTCTTGAAACTTATGAAAGACTTCATCCTCGTTCTTCATGAAATAAATCCATGTTTTTCTACAAGAGTCATCAATAAATCAAACATACTAGATGTTACTTGTTAAATAATTTGATGACATAGGTTTGCACACTTTTGAATCGATCAAATCAATAATCCCTCTTTATTTGATCTCACTACTTGGGAAAGTAGCCTTGGCATTATTGTGAGGTGCACATCCCTTGTGCACTCCAGCGTTCTCAATATTAGAGTCTGACATTCTTTGCTCCATGTCCTCCAAGAGAGGAAAATATCCATAGTGCAAGTGACCTAATAATTTGTGCCACAATTCACACATATTGTCATTGACATACAAGGGTCTATTGACATCTTGTAAAATCCACCTTCACACACTCTTTTGGCCAAAACTTGTCTTGGATTTGGGTTTCATTTTTTGACGATCAATTATTGATCATCAATCTCACGAACAAACTTAATATTTGTTAAGAAAGAAACTGAAAAAAAAATATTATTTTTATCCCAAGAACAAACAATATATCATGTAGCTCAAGAACATCACCTGATGGCATGAGGAATGAGATAGAATATGTCCCAATCATTGAGTATGTGACATCATCATCAAGCTCCAAAAACATGTTCAAACCTTGTTCTTGTAGTATTAAGAAAGTTGATATGTTGATTGTCATGTGTCGAAAAGCTATAGTTTCAACATGCAACATGACACCAAAAATAGTGTCAATGGAAAGGAAGAATACCATGGAGAACTCTATCTCCAATTTAGATGCAAGCTCATTAGCTCATGTAAAATATTTTGAATGGCCTGTAAACTATTTTTTCTACTATTGGTGCTTACCCTTCCCTATCTTCTTAGGACATTGAGAAGCATAATGGCCATTCTTATGGCACTTGAAACACTTCACATGACTCAAATATTTCTTTCCTTACTTTGAAGAAATTGAGTCTTCCTTCTTGTTCTTCTAACCCTATTGTTCCCTCCTTTCTTTCCTCCTATCTTCACCTTCCCAATGAGGTAAATTTTCTATCTCTCCTCGTGTTTGGTTGAATCATCCTCTAGTATGGTCTCCTCCTATATGAAATCATACCGATGCTTCTCAAAATTGGGAAGCTTTTCTTGAGCACAAACACCTCTAGTGAATGTGTCCCAAGATGAAGAGAACTCATTAATGGCTATGGGTACCAACTCATCATATTCCACTTTAACTCTAATAGCAT
Source organism: Picea mariana (assembly GCA_032191745.1). NCBI lineage: Eukaryota > Viridiplantae > Streptophyta > Pinopsida > Pinales > Pinaceae > Picea > Picea mariana. The sequence goes on along the minus strand of JASDQU010010783.1, from coordinate 5,074 downwards.
TTAGTTGATTTCTCAAATAGTGTTTGTATCACTTATGTGTGTCATTGTGAGAATGTTCTTCAATATCAACTCACCATTGATATTTACACTCTGGTAAGTGTTCCTAAGGCATTAAACATGCCATTATCTTATGTCTTCTATGATATTCAAGGGATCATATGGTTCTTCACTGAATCAAGAAAAAATCACTTTGATTTAGCCACGCTCTTGTTATGCATGACCAATTGTGCAAGATTAGTAGGGACAATCACCTTTCCTTCCACAAAACCCTAAATATCAAAGTCTCTAATAGATTCTATAGTCTTCACTTACATGATACAAAATTGGAAGTTCCCTCCAATAGGTGACACTCTTGATGATTGAGACCATTCATTATTGTAGCTCCTTGTACATGCCTAAGAAAAAAAAATCAACCTGAAGAAAAATCAGATTCAACACTCTAGTCACTAGAGATTTTAGGGAATCACAACCTACAACCTCTCACATGGTCAAGATATTTTCAGTCGTTGAAGACTCTTGGGAATCACACTTGTTGAAACCCTTCAGCAACACCCTCTCACAAATCAATTATCTATCCATTCACAGAGTCATAGAAGATTTTGGTAAATGTACTCTTATACCATGTTCATTTTTGGCCCATGGTAAGCAGTTTCTATACTCATAAAGATAGCCTAAGCATTAGGTAGGTAAAAATTGAAAACCATCCATCAAAACAACAATTTATAAATATGTTAATATACAAACCCACACTACTGGAAATATGAACACTGAAATACACAAATCTAAAATATTAAGAGAACATATATATCCTATTAACGAACACAAAAGAATAAACTCATAATGCAAAGGACTCAAAACATCAACTCACTAATTAACAATGGTACACCCTTCATCTCCTTTATAGATAAGATAATTGGGGTTTATAATTAATGCTCTACATCCTTATGGATCACCTAGGCTAGGAATATAACACTAACATAAAACTCCCTAGAACAATGTGCCTCCTAGGATGATCCAACTACCTACAAAAGTATGCCCACTAGGAGAGGTTGCTTTGCATGTGCTTCCTACCTAGGAAAGTGTGCCACGTCTAACTATAATTCAAAACCTACTCATGTACCCCATCTAATCTTAGAAAAAAATCTAACTAAATATAAAACAATCACTATTCTAAATATGAATATCAAATTCCAAAATAAGAAAAGTAAAAATCCTAAACTAAGAATGTTGATTATGGAGTAGTGGTTCTAAAAGCGAAAATGGATGATGTTGGCAGATGCATGCTAGAGGCATTCACGTTCCCTCTTTCTCTCTGTTACATGACTGCAACAAAACACTCAAGGCAAGCTAATGTTGCACCTTCATTCACACAATTGCATACAGACCAAGGTAAGACTATTGAAGCATACCATCTCCATTGGGGGAAGACTAGTGACTAAAAAACTACATAAAATTCTAACAAAAAGGTGGAAAAATAGGAAACAAGTCCTCATATTCAATGGAATCTAAAGACTCATATGTCCAAATGGGAAAAAGGGGTGCATAAGATTAAGGTATTTGATCTATAAAATGCCCCACAGCTCATTCTATTGCAAACTCATCTACTTGTACTAAGATATTTTTGAATTTCACCTACACTTTCAGTTTTGGAGAATATCCCAAATTTTTTTTGAAATAATACTTCTTATATTCACATAAATATAAGAGAAAAAAAAGGTATAGGGGTATATACAATGACACTCATATCTTGTTCCTTGATGCTACTAAAGCATAAATAAAGTTTTAATTCATGTCTTCAAAGATAGGTTAAGTGCCATTAAAAGTGGCTAGTCCTAACTATTGCACATGAGCATAACAATTCCTGGATTCATGATGTTCCAAATAACATGGACACCAATCTACCTTTGGAGGTACAATTTCCATTAGGGGATTGTGTTCTACAATCTAAATTTTTAATGGAATAGTTACTATTCTCCATGGTAGTTAATTGTTTATTCACGTTCCTAATAAGTTTGACCGTTTCCAACTTTGCATGGTCTTCTACATCAAGCTTACTAAAAATCCTATGTTGTGTATAAATGACATGCATGAATATACCTTTTCAATATTGATAACGATTCATCCTTATTTCCAACCTAACGTCTAAATTAAATATGAAATTGAGAAAGTAGGAAAGGAGTTCTTGGATTTAGGAAATGTTGCACCTATCAAGAATCCATTTTCATCACTTGTCATCTTGGTAAATAAGAAGGATGGATAATTTAGTATGTGAATAGATTAATGAGAATTGAAGAAGAAGAATATTAAGAATTGATACCCTATCCCATAAATTGATGAGTTATTACATGAATTGCATGGGGGAAATGTTGGCCACTAATTTAGTCTCAGTATCTTAAACAAATAAATCATCTAATCTAACAATAAATTATCATAACAACATCAAGTATCAAAATATAACAATAAAATTTATTAATAATCAAACATTTATATTCATGCATATAAAACAAGGACAATCATCCCAGCAATAGAACACAAGTCCTTCTAGTGGGAAAACCTCAAAATTGAGGAAAAAAACCATTGTCAAAATAATAATCAAGTACTTATCTTGGCTCAATTCATTAAATCAATCGATGACCTTTTCTTTCTCTGGTAGCATAAATTGGTACAAAACTCTACTCTTGACAAATCTAGTTATGTTTCTTATCGTATATCTTCTTTATTTATACATGTTGATTTATTTCCTATGTAGGCCTAAAGCATAGGCAAGCGGTCGTATCTTGCTTGTCTTGATAAAAACAAAAGGGCTTCTTAAGAAAAATTAAGGGCTTTAACACTCAACATGAAGTCATATGCACCAAGATTGATGTATAGCTTGGCTATCATAAAACCAGGATACATGAAAGTGACTAGTAAAAAACTACCTTCAAAACTCGTCATGGCCAATTTGAGTTCAAGATAATGCATTTTGGGCTCACAAATGACCCAACTACCTTCCAAGGTACTACGAACCAATTTTTTCAGTTTTATTTGAGGATATTTGTCCTTGTTTTCTATGACGACGTTCTTATATACAATAAGAATATCTAAGAATATATACATCATTTATTCTTTGTTTTTAAAATCTTGCAAAATAATTCAAAATACCTTATCCAATGAAAATATCTACCAATAGAAGAGGCAACATGGAAATAGAAGAGACAACATGGGAAGGGTCAAATATTCTACAGCATCCATATCTATAATTGCTTTGTGGAAAAGCAATTCAAGGAGGGGGCACTCTTACAATACCTAAGAAAAAAAAATTGATTTTAGCTCATAAAATGCTTCCAATAATACATGCTCGAGCATGATCTTCCATGGTTTTGAAAATCCTTAGAAGATCTAATTAATGGTTGTTAAGATACTATTTATTCTCTTCTCTTAAGATAGTATTCTCATCTTCTCTAATTTTTTTCCTTGGAAAAATGTTGTATCTTTTTAATAGTAATTAAAAGGAATACATTCTAAATATGCTTTAATGACATTCTATTACATTGTTGTATAAAAAAAAAAGATTATCTATCTTCAAAATTCCCATAGGAAAAAAACCTTCTTCCGGATCTAGCCAATACTTTACTAACCATCATCATATAATTACGCCAAAATAAAAAAATAAAACAGATGAACATGATTTCTCCGGTTCTAAAAAGAAATAAGAAGCCACGTTTACTATATTTCTCCTATTCTTACAAACTCGTAACAATATTTTTACTATATTCTTACATTAGAGTTGATTAAAGTCCAATAGTGTTTAGAAAAAAAATAAAAACTCATAACTGTTCCTCATACAACACATAGGGAAATAATTTTAAACATCAACTGATGGTTGGATTTTATCCTAGATGGTGCCCCCTTGGTACTCAGTGATATACATTGTGTTAACTTCCACCAACAAACCAACCTTGTCATTTTGAAAGACCATTTACCTACGGATTAAGCTCTTTGAATATGTGGAGGTAAGATATGTTTGGAGAATAATAATTCAATATATTTCACTTGGTCCAAAATTATATACAACATCAGAATCCCCATTCCATGGATTCCCTTCATCTACTTTAAGATCACCTTATAATCCCCAAATACCTGGAGCTTTGAAATCTCTTGATCCATTGCCAACTTCATTAAAATATAAAGTCTAGCAACTCCACATAATTATTAGTACCCCTATCCAAGCCTACTTTGAATACAAATAAACGACTATCAATGATTTATAATGAATTTCTAACACCACACATAGAACCATGATCTTGAAAAGCAAAATGAAATAAGCCTCGAGGCACTAACTTATCGATTTGAGGCTGATTCAATAGTCTAGTTGGAAGTGGTTTGGAATGAATTTCAAAGCTTCCAAACACAACTCAAATATGAGATGCACATTAGAATGATGGAATGTATCTATATTGAAATATGTTCATGTTATGAGCTAACCAAATACCCCAAACAACCATGAATGGAAAAGTTTTGAATGCTTTGAAATCTTTATTTTGAATCTAATTGTTTAGTGCCTACTCCACAATAAGACCATGCCAACCACCCCTACAACTAGTCAATACCCCCATCTCTTCCCACACCAAAAGATCATAGGGACAAGAATTTAATAAGTGGTCAATTAATTCCCCATCTTGCTTACATAGTGTACATCTTCCTTGACCATTTCAATTACATTTTTGGAGCACATCTTAGGCTAGTGATTTGTTTCGAAGCACAAACCACATATAAACTTCGGATTTTAAAGATTCATTTACCTTCCACGGTAACCTCCATCTCCAATCATCCTCTTACTGATTAACATCTTTAAACAAATATATATAACCTAATCGGGCAGTGTGTTCCCCGATTACAATATTCTTGGACCAGACAAGTCCATCATCCTCATATCTTAATCTAATATGTCATTTCTTAAGATGATCCACATATTCCTTCCACATCCATGTTTGAAGCTTGTTTAGACCTAAATCCTCTCCATTTTTTCCAATTTTGATTCCAAAATTGAGTGGTTAAGACATCAGTTGGTTGAACCAAAGTACACATGCTT
>JASDQU010010782.1:181650-196586 GCA_032191745.1 Picea mariana | reverse complement strand
CTTTTATCTTTTACCAGCTGCTTTTACCTCCTGGGCCTTTAGCCCCTTCTTCCCACAAGACAAGATGTACCCTGGCGGTCATCCTAATGGCCAGACTAGAGGAGTGGGATGGATGAGCGAGGTTTTAAGATGAAAAAGTGAGAACATGAGGGGAGCGGACGATGGTTCTTCAAACCCCCTTTGGTGGCTGCCCAAAACCCATGAATACCAACTTGCTAAGCTACCCAATCAATCACCCCAACAATGATCAAGTAGATTAGTATAAGGTCCAAGCAGTTATCTGAAATGAAAGAGATCTAATGCATACATAAGAGGGTTATAATGATCAAATATGACACATACCATGATACCTCGGACCAATTACCTCATGGAGCAAGAGCCCTCTCTGATGCAAGCCCAGGCCGGTAGTGATGGAGGCTGGTATTGCTGACAGGACAAAGTTGGCTGAGAAGAAGAAGATGGGTCCTCCAGGACCATGCTCAGGTCGCTCCTGCTCTCGGTACTCCATGTCTAGGACCATGTGGGCCTCGAGACATGATCTCCTAGTTATCCCTAGATATCGGGGATAACAGCTCCCTCCACTCTTCATCAAAAGAACCCCATAGCCCAAGTGTTCCAGGCTCAAGCGGAAACTCCAAAAATTTGATAAATTTCTTTCCCCTCTCTATTTTCTTTGGTTGCATGTTGCTTAGATCAGTTTTAAAGTTCATATTTGATATCTAAAGGCTGCATGCATTCACTTTCTAGATCTAGTTAGAATTTTTCCAATTTAAAGAAGTAGATCTAGGTCATTTTTAAGCAATTTTTGGTCTATTTTTATCTAGATCTTAGACTAGTCTATCGCTTTGTTTTACTTTCAAGATCAAGCTATCTAGCTGCCCTATGTTTGTTGTTTTAAAACAGAAAACAGAAGCAACCAGAAGAGCCTAGGTTAGGTTAGTAAAAGGTGTCTAAAAAGTCCCAAAATTTTCATTTTTGCCTTAGAAATTTTTTCGAAAAAATTTGATAAAAAAAAAATTTAGTTTTAAACTTCTTTTCATCACTTTCTAACTTATTTTGCTTGCTGTTTTCTTGCAGCAATAACAGATCCAAGGGGAGATTCTGCCAAATTTTGGCTAAATCAAGTCTTCCAGGGCACCCTGGGGGGTTTTAACTTCATCAACGAAGTTTTCATTTTCTTCTTCTTTCTTGTACTTTCTTTAATGATCCGAAAGTTATAAGGATCCCTTTTCTTTCCTAAAGTTAAAAGCTCAAAGAGAACCTTTGTTCTCTGTTGTAATAGTTGCAATAAAAGCGGGCCCTTTTGTGTCGAGTTTCTCCATCCCCATTAGAAGGATTTGTGTTCTTGGTTTGGAGTTATTGTTGCATGTTTAAAATCTCTTAATCAAACACACAAGTCAAGCACATCGAACAGACAATAAACACTCATAATTTCATGCATGCTAATTAAAGGAATCTTAAATCTCTTACACATGCTTAGTTCAGTTTGCTTCAAGTCCTTTTCAGCAATAAATCTTGCAACCTTGTTTAATTTCTAAAGTATCTTGTGATTTATCTCTCAACTACAAAGCAGGGTACATAATTTAAGTGTTGCAACAAATCTTTCTATTTCTTCAAGTATTTGTGCAAGTCTTTCAACTACAAAGCAGGGTAATAAATCTATCTTTCTTTCAAAGTATTGCAAAGTAATTGAACCTTGTTTAGTAGTCTAATTAGAACAATCTCTGAAGTAGTTAGCTTGATATGCGGAAAACACCTAAAAGTGACCTGCAAAGTAAGGCGGGCCCTCTTGGGACCTGGCTTCCCACCCGTTTTGGACATCCAGCTCTTTTAGTGAGTTTATTGGTGAGACCATTTGGGTTTTGGTAAACTCTCTGCAAGTTCCAAGCAAAGAGCTAACCTCCAAAGGGGCCAAATCTTCTCACTAACTAAACATCAATTTACCTTAATAAAACTTTCAATCTACATTGCCCACGACTCCATTTAAGGCACTGGTAATTGGTATATCTATTTATCTTATGTGAGCAATGTTTACATTTATGCATTTTGTCTAACTTTTATGCTTAAATCTTGCAAATCTTGTATCCTTTGATGTATGCATGTTTATGAGCAAAGTACTTTATGATTATGATGATGAATGCTAAATGTTAATTGATCAAATTTTATTTCAAGCAATAAACTCCTAGTCTTAAGTGCTTTTACTTTCTTAGTTACCAAACCTTAGATTTTTTTATAGGGACTACCCCCCTTGGCTTCGCTAGGAGTTGGCCTAGACAGAGGAGTTGAGGATCAGGTGACAGCACCTTGACTCGAGACTTGCCCCCAAGGACACACCCAGTGGATTGAAGGTTTCTTCCACGTTACCCCAGGTGTGTATAAGGACGGTAACAATAACTATTACCCACCAAGTTGCACTAGGATGGACTTGCAAGTTGAGCCTCCAAAGTTGGACAAGATACTTGTTCGAATTCAAAGTTCAGAAGTCTACCCGACCATCATGGCCCCTCATTTTCTTCTTCTTCTTCTTCATACTACATTTCCATACTCCCCCATGGGGAATTGTAATAAGAGGAAATTAGCATGATAAACTTGTAAAAGGCTTAGCCTCCTAAGACATAATCATGAGTGCATTACTCTAGAGTGTTTTTTTTGCTTATTATTATTTCTTGCTTGAAATTTTTTAAGCGAGTTATAATTTTTGAGTTTTTTCACTCATTTCCTCCAAAGTTGGAATGTGAATTGTGTTGAGTTTTGGTGTACCTCGGGAAGTGGTTCCCTTGTGGTTTTGAGCCTCTAACCACAAGAGGGAGATGTTGGTACCTTTGTACCTTGTACTTTATGTCTAATTTCACTTTGACTTAGGAGATTTAAGTCAAAAGTGAAATTTGGTCATTTTAGCCTAAAATGACTACTAATTCACTTTGTGGGTGAATTAGGAGACATAAAGTGAACTTAGGGAACGTAACCCAAAGTGGGTTTTGAGTTCAGATTATTGTGGGATGATCTCAACCATTGATTAGGGATGGCTTGGGATGATCCTAGCCATCCACATTTAGGTTTCCTTATGGATTGTTCAAGGAGGGCACAAAGGGGCCAAGAGAGGCTCATTCATTCATTTGCTCACTTGGAGAGTTTGAGAGGGAGGATGAGGATGAGGTTGGAGGCATTGGAAGAGGGCACCTTGGGTGCTTCTATTCATGGGGGAGCTATGGGAGATTGGGACCCTATTATTTTGTTGTGATCAGTATTGCTTGGAGGAGGGCGCACTATAGGAGGAGGGCACACACCTAGTGGGGATGATCTAGCCTTGTCAGATTGCAGATTGGTTTGTTTCAGTGGAGAGGTAGCATACAAGAGCACATTTGCATGCAAGGGATTCTTCTTCAGAGCAACCAGGTTCCAGGGCACATCACTTGAGTGGGTTTGGCAACAAGGGGAAGAGGCGCACTAAGCTTGGGTGCATTTCTTCTTGGTTCCTTTGGCAAGTCTCGAGAGGAGCTTTCTTTGTATACAGGTTCCATCATATTGTATTTCTTGTTGTATCTCATGCTTTAGACACCACTTATATATACTTCCATTCCAAACTGGTTTTCCCCAGGGGGTTTTATCTAGGGTCATGTTGACCAAAAACACTTGTGTTCATTTCATGCATTCTTAGATCAGCTTATTTGTGTTGTAAAGATCCAGAGGAGTGTTACTTGTTTTGAGATATATTGCATGTGCTAACTGTTGATATTTTGGGAAGCAAGAAGAAACCCTAAATCTTTGGACATAACCCTAAAGACAAGTCGGCTAAAGGAAATATTTAATATTGAGTTTTTTAGCCTCCAGAATGAGAAGTCGGCCCAGACAGCTAAGGAGGAGCAATATAAATACAAGACGTAGCAATATAAATACAAGACGTCAAATCTCATTTGACACACACAGCTCGCAACTGCAAAAATGTAAGAGTGCGCACTACAGAAATTGAGTAAGTGCACAAGTCTGGAGAGTAGCTGCAGCTGCAGCTACTGCAACTTGTATTCTCGGTTTAGCCTTGGACTTTCTGTTGGTTATGGTTGGACTTTTTGCCTTGTGTGCTAGCTCTGGAGAGAGGTATGATACATTGATTGGCTATTAGGCCTAGGGTTTGCTTCCGGAATTATTCTCTGTCAAGGTTAAGGTGCTCAGGGGTGGCTTTGGCCTATGGATGGGTGACAATAWTGCTATATTGTCTATGGTTAAACGAGCACACCTATTATTTCTAACAGGTTATGGGCCCAAACTATCTTCAAACAGTCTAACCACTGGAAGAGAGATTGGGARGATTTACTCAGTTATAGTTGCAACTGCAGTCAGTTTTTGCTGCAGCAACAAAACCCTAACCCTCGTGTTGAGRCACCTTAAGTGAAGAGATTGACCTAATTTCTAGATAGCTTAGTGCGCCCTAACCCAGCGCACCTCATGGTACTCTCAGTAAGCTAAGACGCCAAGTTTGAGTTTTGGGTCAAAGTCAAAGTCAAAGCAGTCATGACTTACTCTATGAGGTCGAAAAACAAGTTAGAAGGGGCCTCTAACTTCAGAGCATGGAACACAAGGATTGACCTCATCCTTGCCAAGAATAAAGTGTTGGATATCGTGAAAGGAAAGATTCTGGAACCACAGTTTGAAGAAGGAAAAGAGAAGGAACCTCAAAACGTTGTAATTATGGAGAAGTTCAAGGACACTGACATCAATGACATGAGTATCATAGTGGACTCTATAAAAGACCACTTGATACCCAACATCTCTCATCTTGACTCATCTAAGAAAATGTGTGATGCCCTAACTAATCTCTTCTCAGTCAGAAACATTGGACAAGTAATGAGTCTGGAGAATGAGCTTCGTGACATGAAAATGAATGATGATGAAAGCATAACATCATACTTTGTGAGAATCTCTCAATTAAGAGATCAACTACAAGCTATTGAAGAAATCATTTCAGAGAAAGAACTGGTAAATATAGTACTCAATGGTCTTCCCAAGACATGGGATGCATTTGTCGCAAGCATGAACACAAGGCAGGAGTATCCCACATTTGAAGAACTTTGGACTTGTTGTGCACAAGAAGAATCAAGGATTAACGCAAAAGAGAAATCCCAAAAGAAATACGATGATCAAGCTTTCACAACAAAGTTCAAGAATTTCAGGAATAAGAAGAAGTTTGGCTCAAGGAAGAAACCAAATCAAGAAAATGGTATGTCAAAAATACAATGCTTCAACTGTCGAAAATATGGTCACTACAGGAACCACTATCTTGAGTTAAAGAAAAGGAAGGAAACAAACGAAGCAACAGTTGTCGAAGAAAGGGAACCCTCAAAGAAAGTCAAGCAGAATAAAATAGACTTCTTCTTCTAAGTCAAGGTAACAATAATCTTCAAAACTCTTGTATATATCATGTTTACATAGTTCATGTACATATCATGTATATCTATTTCTTAGAAGAAAATATGTTCAAGGGAAACAATGCCTATGGAAGAATAAAAGGATAAGGATTGCTATTACAATGACTACAAGTCAAGCAATACACATGAAAAGATAAAGTATGTTGACAATCTTTGGTAACAATTCCTGTGGAAGCTATTATATAAGTAACAATTGTCAGAGAAGCCAAAATCAGAAGCAAACCTGAAGAGACCCAAAAGAAGTCAAAACATAGGAAATTAGAAAAAGACTTGCGTCACCTTATAGAAGGCAATAAGAATGCAGACGGAAGCATGGACTATCTTAGATGGAGGGAGATGATTATAGAATTCCAAAAGAAGAGCATGCATTCATGCATGAAGCAAGGATTAGGAGGGAGCTAATCCTAAATAATATGATCCATTGAGGATTATGAAGTATCTATCCATGTTCCCATTGAAAGTAGCAGCCATGAAAAGCAGCACGTGTTCAGTTTGACTTTAGAAGAAGTCTTCTTTGAAAAGAAGCCTTAAAGTATCCTTGGTTGTCCATCTACATCCATGATCCTATGATAAAAAGAAAAAGTTGAAATCTTCAGGGCATGGAATCTATAGAAAACTCCATGGACCCAAGAGCTAAAGAGAAACATGAGGAAGAACATGAAGATTCCAACAGAGAAAGAAAAGCCAGAAAAACCAGTTATTATATCGAGAATCACAAGACTACCTGCTTGGTTTGAACCCACTAGAAGCAATCAAGCAGAAGAAATGAAAATTATGATGAACAGTATATGTAAGAAATTGTGAAAAAGGGTTATGAATGGAAGCATTGCGAGATTCGGAACTAGAAGTTCTTCCAGAAGGAGGAGAGGACTATGATAATAGTTTGTTCCTGTAAACTAGATATACCTCTATCTGAGCTATTATATCTCTTGCAGTATCCATGGATTGAAGTTTACATCGGTTGGTTGTAAAAGATTGTTCTCCCAACAGAGCATTTGAGGAAGAAGCTTATGTAAAGCAATCTCAAGGCCTTGAGGTATACCAGAAAGAGACCCATGTATGCGGATATAAGAAGACCTTGTATGGATTCAAACAACTTGATGCAGAGTATCTCATATACAGCAGAAGAGTGGTGAAAACTTTCTATGACAGAGATAGTGTATCAGAATAGTCACTCAAAAGTCTAGGATGATGGTTTGTTATTCCATGGCAAACTCTCATGATAACAGAAGAAGTGCCTACTTGGATATGTTTCAGTTTGATCATTGCCACGATGTCATGAGCTAGCAAGAAACAGAAGTGTTGAATTTCGACCATGATATATATTGTAATGATCAGAGCTACATGAAGCCTTCAGAGAAAACCAGTGTTCCATAACAAACCAAAGTACATTGAGATCAAGCATTACATTCTCCGTGATGAAGACCAGAAAAAGAGACGTGGTTCTCCAATATATCTCCACAGATGAGCAAATAGCAGATATTTTGGTAAAACCTCTGTCCAAGATGAAAAGTTTGCAAGTTGGGGCTTGTGGAGACAACTTCCTTATTGAAAAAGGAAGAGATTACTCCCAGGTTGGGAGGGAGCACTGATGTATTATTGATTTATGGACAGTCATTCTTCAGTTCGAAAAATGGTCCAGGATGAGTAGTTCCTTTCCAGTTCGGAAAGCGGTTTGAGATTTCTAATGGACAAGCATTTTCTAGTTCGGAAAATGGTCCAGATCGGACAGTCATTTTTGTAATGAAAATGGTTTGATAGATTGTTGATGTACCATAGACAGTGACTCCCCTTGTGGCTAGTGTGGGGGAATGGTATAGGACAGTCATTCTTCTTGGCAGTCACTCTGAGTAGTGGTCAAGTAGAATTATCTGCCTCATCGGGCAGTCATTCTTTCGAAGTTCACAGTTGTGAGCAGTTTCGAAGAATGCTCCGTTTTGGAGGTTGGTGCAGGATAGTCATTTCCATTAGGAAATGGTTCGAACAATCACTCCCTAGGGCAAACTCATTCTATCCAGGTTGCACTATGATTAGTGTCGGAAGAATGGCCTAGTTAAGTGAATGGTCCAGGTTAAACATTCAGGGACAAGTATTCCCTAGGACAGACTCATTCTATCCAGGTTGCACTATGATTAGTGTCGGAGGAATGGCCCAGTTAGGTGAATGGTCCAGGTTCAGCAATCAGGGACAGGCATTCCCTAGGGCAGACTCATTCTCCCCAGGTTGCAGTATGACTAATGTCGAAGGAATGGCCCAGTTAGGTGAATGGTCCAGGCTCAAAAATCAGGGACAGTTATTCTTCTATGCTTGAGAAGAATAGTCCAGATAGCCCATGGTTGATGTTTTACTTTCTGAGGGCAAATGCTCTTCCAGATCTCACAGATATGAGTGGAAGAATGGCCCAGATGACTCAGTTCATATGCAGGTTGATATCAGATGATATGATTGCTATGGAGACTGTATGTCTCTGGAAAGTAGATGTATGCTACTGTGGTGGATGTGTTCCACTGGTTGTGACTATGTGTCACTGACTAAGTAGCCATGTGCTACTTGGTGTGGTTGTGTACTACTATGGATAGACACAGTTGTGTTCTATTGAATGACATTGTTCTGATTGCCGTGTAGACTATTAGTAGTGTCGAAAATGATTATCAGCTAGATGGATAGTCAGTGTGCTAGTGGACAGACATTCTACAGGCGAAAAATGGTCCAGGACATTTATTATTCTAGGACATATGTCTGGATTAGAAGAATAGTCCTTGTAGCCCATTGCGTGGCTTCCAGCATCTGTTGGAATAGTTATTCTTCTAAGACATATGTCTGGATTAGAAGAATGGTTCTTGTATCACTCTGTGGAGTGAGTGACTTATTCAGTATCATGCCTGATTACTCGGATGAAGTATGGCTTCGAGAGATGATACAGTTGATGCTATTAGATGATATTGATAACGATGAGGGTGCTCGTGATCTAATCATGAGATAGTCTATATGGCTATGATGATGCTATTGATTGAATGGTATGTTTGTGCTCAAGACCATTGCTTTCAATACCTCCCTAGCTAGGAGGGAGTGTTGATATTATGGTAGCTGCAGGAGGTATTAACCTCCACGTGTAACCCTAACAAGAATAGAATATTCCGAGAAGCAAGAAGAAACCCTAAAGATTTGGACATAACCCTAGAAGACAAGTCGGCTAAAGGAAATATTTAATTTTGAGTTTTTTAGCCTCCAGAATGCAAAGTCGGCCCAGACAACTAAGGAGGAGCAGTATAAATACAGGACGCTAGATCTCATTTGACACACACAGCTCACAACTGCAGAAATGTAAGAGTGCGCACTGCAGAAATTGAGTAAGTGCGCAAGTCTGGAGAGTAGCTGCAGCTGCAGCTACTGCAACTTGTATTCTTGGTTTAGGCTTGGACTTTCTATTGGTTATGGTTTGGACTTCCTGCCTTGTGTGCTAGCTCTAGAGAGAGGTACACTACATTGATTGGCTATTAGGCCTAGGGTTTGCTTCCGAAATTATTCTCTGTCAAGGTTAAGGTTCTCGGGGGTGGCTTCGGCCTATGGTTGGGTGACAATATTGCTATATTGTCTATGGTTAAACGAGCACACCTATTATTTCTAACACTAACCACCAGTTCGAAAATACTTGCAAGGGCACCTCAAAGAACACTTAACCAATAAAAATTATGGCCAGAAAGTTACTAAACGGTTTGTTGTCCTAAAACCAGCAAATAATAGTTTTGGAGATTGAAACTTAGAGTCAATTTCAAGGTCAAAAACAGACCTTAGTTGGCAGCCTCACAGGACCTCAGTTTTCTTCATATTGATGCTTAGGCCTTAGCTTGGTCATCTAAGTCTAGTGTCTAATGTATATTACCATGCTACTCATCCTCCTAGAGTCTCATGGAAATGCGCTAAGTCCCCCATAGGTTTTTTAATGTTTATGCAAATAAAAAATTTCCCACAAAATCGAGATATTTTAATTGTAGTTGATGCCTAAGTTAAATAAGTGGTACTAGGAGGCATTATATGTTGAATTTTCACTATGCTAGGCTCAAACATGAGGTTTATTTCAATTTTAGCATTTACTTGAACCATAAACAAATGCAGCTACACCATTCACAATTGTTGCAATAACCAAGATCACAAGAAGAAGTGCCATGCACAAGAACACAAGAAATATCCTAGGAAACCCTTCTACTCAAGGGAAGAAAACCCAACAATCCTTTGTTATATTCTCAAGAGAAGATCCTCCAACCATAAAACCCTAATGCACACAAGAGGGTGCTCTACTACCTTGAAACTTGTGCCCAATAGAGATGTGCACTTCAGCCCTTAAAGTGTACTTGCTGAAATTCCGAAATAAGAAGTGGCTTGTGTGTGAGTGTGTTTTTCCTCAATGGGGAAATCACCTCTATTTATACTAGACCAGACACAGCAAAAGGTGTCTGTTGGCACAATAGGGCCGACCTCAATAACACAGAAAATAATTAATTATAACAATAAACATTAATTATCTTTCACATATGGTGGGGCTGACCTGTACACTTTACATCACAATTAGGGTTACAGGTAAATCTTACACTTAGACAATACAGCAAGGGATCCACACGTCCATTAGTGCTCAACCACTAGGGACACGTCCACATGTGCTTAGCCACAGGGACGTCATGCTCAACAGAAACATCTGAAGTACCACATTGTCTCATCTCTCACACAGAGGAGAACGATACACCCATCACATGGGCACACCCAACCACTCGGGGACGACTCMACTCTCCAGAGGAGAACAATGCCCCAACCACTTCGGGGACAACTCAACTCTCACACAGAGGAGAACGATGCCCCATCACGTGGGTATGCCCAACACTCGGCTAGTGGACTCAACTCAATCACAGAGGAGAACGTATYCTGGACGATGTCTCACGAAGCTGCAATCATCAACACTTGCTCTCAGCTAGGGAGGCATTCTCCACCAGGCCAAGTCTCTCACAGAAGTACTCGAACTTCGTCCTGGCAAGCGCTTTGGTGAAGATATCCACAATATGCCCATGTGTAGGAAGGTATTGCACGTGCATTGCTTTCCTCAGCACCATGTCTCTGATATAATGATATTTTATCTCAATGTGTTTCGATTTATCGTGAAACACAAGATTCTCAGAGAGCTTCACACAGCTCTGGTTATCACAATGAATAATGGTAGAATCCATCTCCTGATCAAATAAATCTGTCGGGAGCTTGCGAAGCCACACTACTTCGCGGACTGCCACACTCAACAGTATATACTCTGCTTCTACGGTACTCAAAGCCACAGAGCTTTGTTTCTTGTTGCACAAGGAAACCATGGCAAACCCCAAGGTAAAAAAACAACAGGATGTGCTCTTCAGGTTCACTGCACTCCCTGCCCAATCTGCATCAGCATATCCCTGTAATCTCATGTCTACACTGGAGGCATATCTTAGGCCATATCCAACTGTGCCTCGTAGATATCTGAACCGGTGAGGAATAAGTCATCCACATACAGGACCAAGATCGGGCACTCGTCACCAACAATGTGATAATATAGGTTTGGATCAGCAACACTCTTGTTGAAGCCCAAACTCATCAAGAATCAATCCATCTTCTCGTATCAAGCACGAGGTGCCTGCTTTATTCCATAGAGGGATTTCTTCAACCTGCACACATGAGATTTCTCGTCATGTATCACAAATCCCTCTGGTTGCTCAATGTAAACTTCTTCCTCAATCTCACCATTGAGAAAGGTTGTCTTTACATCCATTTGATGTAGTTTCCAACCCATGGATGCAGCTAGTGCAATGATAGCACGAATGGAAGTGTATCGGGCTATTGGAGCAAATGTCTCTTCATAATCAATTCCCTCCACCTATGAGAGTCCTCTGGCTACAAATCTCGCTTTTTATTTCTCGATACTTCCATCAACTGCATGCTTGATCTTATAGATCCACTTGGAAGTCACTACAGACTTCCCTTCTGGTCTCGGAACAATCTCCCACACATCATTCTTCATGATGGACTGATACTCTTCTGCCATGGCATCTTGCCATACCTACTGACTTGTTGCTTCTCCATGACAAGAAGGCTCAATATCAATGATGTGGCTCATGGTTGAAAAATAGCTTGAAAATCTCTTTGGTTACTTGCTCTCTCGGAATGCGACTCAAGGAGCTTCATGTCCCTCTGCCTCCTGCAGAGTTTGTCGATCTCAGACAAGCCTTTTATGGCCTACTGCAATGTCTCTGGGGACATCAACTGTAGCAACTGGATCAACTGGAGCAACTAGATCAACTGAATCAACTGGAACAATGGTTGTCTCCCTCTGAACTGTTGAAGGGGGAGAAGGTATTGTCTCGCTGTCAATCTCCATCTGAGATTCTCTAGATCTTCCAAAGGCTATCTCTTCCTTAAAGATGGCATCTCTGCTCACCTCAATCTGTCTCTGACCAGGGATGTAGATCCGGTATGCTTTCAAAGATTCACTATATCCCACAAATGTACCCTTTCTGCCTGAAGGGTCTAGCTTGGACCTCTTCTCTTTGGGTACATGAAAGTATATTGGACACCCAAATATCCTGCAGTGTCCAACCTTAGGCTTCACTCTGGTGAAGGCTTCTTTGGGAGTCATATTCTTCAAAATCTGGTGAGGACTCCTGTTTTGAACATATACTGTTGTCATGGATGCTTATGCCCACAAAATCATAGGTAAACTCTGATCATGTATCATTGCTTTGGTTACCTCAATGATGGTTCTGTTCTTCCTCTTTGCAACCCCATTTTGTTGAGGGTTATAAGAAACTGTGTACTCCCTCTTGATCCCTGCCTTAATACAGAAATCACTGAAATCCTTGGAGGTGTATTCTCCTCCATTATCTGATCTTAGCACCTTGATCTTCCTTCCGGTCAAGTTCTCAACCTGAGCTTTGAATTCTTGAAATCTTGCAAGGACTCCATTCTTGGTCTTCAAGAAATAAATCCATGTCTTTCGAGAGTGATCATCTATTAAGAGTACATAGTACAAATATCTGTTCAAGGAGGCAACAGTCATTGGCCCAAACACATCTGAATGTATCAAGTCCAAGATTCCCTTGGATCTATTGTCACTGCTCAAGAAGGACCCCTTGACATTCTTGCCAAGAGCACAACCTCTGCAAACACCATTATGTTGAACCTGTATCTCTAGAAGGCCTATTACCATATTCTCTAGAGCTAGAAGGGCTCTATAATGAATGTGAGCAAGTCTCCTATGCCATAGCTCACTCACGCTGATAGTTGCATGCAACAGGGCCTGGATTGGTCGAACATTCAACCTGTATAAGTTGTTTTCTCTAACACCAATTACTCGAGTAGAATTCATATGTGATTCCTTGTGCCATGCAAGAACTTTTCCTTCACAAAAGGTAACCTTGTAGCCTTTATCCTCTAAGGAAGAAATGGAGACAAGGTTCCTTTTCATCCCAAGTACATATAATACCTCACTCAACTGAAGAGGTATGTCAAAATCTAGTTGGAATGTAGAAGTTCCAACCCCTTTCACATTATATCTGGCATTGTTTCCAAGTACAACATGTAGACTGGTCTCCTTCTCAACAAGATCTGAGAGATGATCTCTATAACCGAGCATGTGCCTGGAGGCACCACTGTCAATTAACCAAATATCATTATCAATAGGAATAGTACCTGAGAGTGTTGAAATGAATAAGAAGGCTTCTTCTTTGATGTCTTCATTTCTTTGAAGTCTTGACTTCCAGGAACTAAAGTTGCTTGATCCATCAACCTTATCTTCCACCATAGTTCTATTCATCATTTTCAGATTCTTCACAAACCCTTACCAACTGGACTAGGAAACCTAACAGCTAGGCTAGGCTAGCAATCTTAGGTTTTGTTGCGCTTATGACTGCCAACAATAAGCCTTGAAAGTTAGAATACTGGTGAGCTAAAAAGCTCCTTAAATGAGCTGCAGAAACCCTAAAACAGAAATTTATGCAGAAAATTTCGAAACCCTGGAAACCCTAGGGCCAAAAATCCAAAATTCTCAGAATTGCAAACTAAGAGTTGTTGGAGGTGCGTTGAGGGAGGCCGTACACCCCTATGTAATTTTTAGCCCCAACATTTTAGTATAAAGTGTTGAAACAGTCAAAATGGAGAGGGTCGTATGGTTTTCTAGAAACCCTAGGAGAGTCGTACGGTTTTGCAGAAGAGAGAGGACAGTTGCTTGAAGCGTGTGCAATGGCTTCTTTAAGACCTATGCTCTGATACCATGTTGAATTTTCACTATGTTAAGCTAAAGCATGAGGTTTATTTCAATTTTAGCATTTACTTTGAAATATCCCTGATCCGACTGATCAAGATATTTGCTACTCTTCTTCTGCTCTGGCGTGCAGTTCTGATACACTGGGGGTTTCTGGATGCGTTTTAGCTATGTGATTGAGATGTTCTTCGGTTATTGTGTTTGCATGTTGGTTATTGTGGTTGCATGTTGGTTATTACATGTGCATGCTGCATAATGAAGGTTTAACAATCATATAAAGACGCATGCAAGAGTATAGAATGTCAACTGCTCAATATCATGAATAATAATCGTTCATGCATGGAAATACAAATAGCCTACTGAAAATATAGAGTCTAGACGTCAGTCAAATCTCCTAGATCTGTACTGGAATACAATCAAATAACAAAGAAATACCCGTGACCGTAAGAAGACAGCAGATCTGCTGCATGCACGGATGGATAGGCAAAAATGAGCGATCCCGGAGAAATACGGTAACCGCTACCAGCTAGAAAACTCGATCTAAAGAATCCACCGTCAGAATGGGCTCGAAACTGCTCCAATCAATGCGCCCTGGCCTCTACACTGGAATAAATGTCTGTCGGAACTCGGATCGGACCTCTACGGCACTGGATCTGGACCCCTGGGGGGTTTGCGCCCCTCCTTGGGCACTGAATGCGCCCCAAAGGATTCCACCGTCGGAATCGGCTGCTATATAGCTCAAAACGATCGTCTCGTCCAATGATGAAATGGGTCGAAAGGGTTTGGCCGGATCTGATAGGGAACACCTGCATGCAACGCCAAACGTCTGTCTGAAAAGACTGTGCCCAAAATGGTTGGATGGATCGATCTGCAAGATTCCACCATCAGAATCTGATGATGACTGGCTCAATGGAAGTGCCCTGGCTGGATCTCTACTGGGTCGAAATGAATCTGCAATCGGGACAACGGTCTACTGCAAATCTTTGAACCCTCAAAATGACTTGCGCCCTCCTTGGCTGAGCTGCGCCCTCCACAATAAACTCTCCTGAAATGAACGGTGAAATATCTGGATGGTATCTCCGATGGGCTAGGGTGTGTCTCTCAACACCGAAACCGATCAAGGGTGGTGGTTTCCTCCAGAAATCCACAAAACAATAAGGTCGGCTCTCCTCCTCCTCTGGAAGCTCTCAACATCAAATCGTAACAATGCATAATGAATTAGGTTGCTTTACCCTTCCTTT
>JASDQU010010782.1:154296-167591 GCA_032191745.1 Picea mariana | reverse complement strand
ACTACACCCTTTGAAACTATGCCCTTTGGAACTATGACCTCTAGAACTACGCCCTCTGGAACTACGCCCTCATAGTTCTACAGGGCATAGTTCTAGAAGTCATAGTTCCAAACGATGTAGTTCCACAGGTCACAGTTCCAGAGGGCGTAGTTCTACAGGTCATAGTTCCAAAGGGCGTAGTTCCACAGGTCATAGGGCATATACCTATGACCTGTGGAACTACGCCCTCTGGAACTACGACCTGTAAAACTACGCCCTCTGGAACTACGACCTGTAGAACTATGCCCTCTGGAACTATGACCTGTGGAACATATAAATGATGTATCATGTTATATATTGGTGTCTATCAAATACAAAATTATCCAAAGTTATTTTGAATTTGTAATGTTAACAATTAATATCTGTAATTCCATCAAATACAAAATGGTTCTTGTTGGATTTTAAGTCAAAGTTATCGATTTCCCCTCAAATTATTTTGAATAGCTAGAAAAGACCCAATTCACAGAATGTTTAGAATACTACAAAGAAAATGAATTTTTAATAAAAATCAACATCGGAAAAAAGACGAAAGATAAATGAAACCATAAAAATTAATTATTTAATAACACATTAAAATAATAAAATCAAAGTAATCAATAAATAATTATTAGAATAAACAAATTTAATTAATTAATAGAATCAAAGATTACCACAAACAAAATTAATTAATTTAATTAATCGATTTAATAGAAACAAGAAGACACATATGAAAACAAAAGAATAATTTAATTGAAGCCGAAAAAAACCAAGTAACAAGAAAGGATTAAACCTAAAGAAAAAAAACAGGATAAAGGAGAAGAAACTATGATTGCAAACAATTAATAATAAGCCACTAATAAGATTGGCTAAGATTAAAATCATCTCCATGGTTTATGTTTTCGATTTTGATGCCCTAATGGGTCTATATGAGTATTATTGTGTTTTGGTTAGAATATTTATTTGATTAAAACAAATGTAATGATTGGTATTAAAGGAATGTTTGACTATTTTAGATTTTGAAATATGATTATGATGGGTATTAGTAATATGTTATTTTAATCTTTCCTTAATGAAGTGGTCAATTCACTCATGTAAGACACACCACAATAACATGAAATCTTCTCTAATTCCTTGAAGAAGGAGAGGATGAGACTTATCTTTTATACTTTTAAACATGCTTTTGAGTATTCTATGAGGGAAGATAAGCTTTATTTTGTTTATGGAAAGGAATTTTATTGATGTGGAAGGGAGTTTTGAGTTAAGATAGCTTGGGTTTTGCAGGGATTTCAGTTTTTGAGATGGAGAGCTTTATCGAAGGAACTATTAATTTGGTTTATGAAATATCATTCAGTTTTTGAGATGGAGAGCTTTATCGAAGGAACTATTAATTTGGTTTATGAAATATCATTTGCTTAGAGAGCAGACTTATTTTCTTGATCAAGGTGGTGGGAATTTGAAAGTCTTAATACTCTAGTTACTAGGTTTTTAGGACAATGTAAATTACATTGGGATCATTTAAGACAATAACAATGCATCCTTTTACATTATTAGTTGGATAGTATATTTAACTACCTTTCATTAATAACATATAATTAATTATTTCCAACATAATAATATTCTATTTATATTTCTTTTTATATTGAAAGTTGATCCTCCAACATTCCCTTCTAATAACACTAAGTAACAACCATTTTTTTTTAAATAGTCTCACTCGTACACAGTTTTGGAATCATGTAAGTACTCTATTAACTATCTCATCCCCTTCACAAAAGTAGAATTCTCAAAATTCTGAATTACAAATTCATTTGAATTTATCAAAATCCTAAATTAGTGTAATTCCCATTCCTAAATTACTTGGAAAAAATCCATGTTAAATTAAATTTTCTCGATTCAACCGAGATTCAAATACTAAGAGAAAATATTCACAATGAATTTTTGGTTTGTGACCATCATCTATAGCCTTTCATTGGCATCATTTTTTTTCACTCTGTTGATTGGTTACCGTTCATGTATCTCAACATATTTTCAAACTTCAAAATAATGTTTAGCTTTTTTTTTTAAATAATAATGTTTTTTATCTCGACATATTTTCAAACTTCAAAATAATGTTTAGCTTTTTTTTTCTTTAAAATAATAATGTTTTTTTGTTGGATGTAGATTAATTAAAAATATTTTCAAACTTCAAAATAATGTTTAGCTTTTTTTTTTCTTTAAAATAATAATGTTTTTTTGGATGTAGATTAATTAAATATAAAAATGTAGGTTAGCTAACAACAAAGTGCACTGTTAAAACACTCCTCTGATATTAGGGATCGAATCAGATTCAAATGGGGATCGAATCAGATTCAAATATGACAGATACTAAAAAAATTATGTTTCTTGACTCGACGAAATAGAATCTCAGTATATCTACCCCACTGTTTCTTTAAAAGGAATTGTCTGCTAAGAAATTCAGAATAATCAAAGATAATCCTCAAATATTAAAGACTTATAAGTTATGCTTGTGGAAATTGCATACGCTAAGGAAATTATGTAAAACATTTTTTCCCAAAGAGAGTTCTCCCCCTACCGTAGCCGCACCGTCCGCCAGAATTTGTCCTTTCTTTACACATTCCCCTTCACGAACTTGTAGCCGCACCGTCCGCCAGAATTTGTCCCTTCTTTACACATTCCCCTTCACGAACTTGAGGTTTTTGATGGGTAAGTATTGGTATTAGAACGTGTAATATATGCACAAAAATAGAGAGTCTATCTCAAATTATGTCAGAGTTAAGGCAAAACATAGCGGGAAATGTCTACAACCGTTTCACTCCTAATGTTCGTTTGCCAGTAAGAGATCGCTTCCGTTGCTTCTCAAGCCAGAAAAATGATTACTCAACCAAGGACATATTAAATTACAAGACAACTGCCAATTTAGAAAATTGTCTAAAAAAAATATACTGAACAATTCAAACACGAGAACAAGAACCATGTGTTTAATTTTTCAACCTCACAAGTTTGTACGTGAGGGGAAAATATACAAAGTAAGCCGTGTTTTATTAAATGGAACCCCATCATTAGAATGTGGCTGCTTAGCATGTTTTGAAAAAATAACACACGCAAGGCAACTATAAGTTGATCTATCTACAAATGGACTTCATGCCTCCTGTTGCTTTTTTCATCTTCTGTTCCAAATTCTCCTTCAATTTGTTCACCAGTGATCTCTGCACTTATTTCCGTCTGCTTATTCATTAAGGCCTCCATATCCTGCATCCTGCTTTTTACAACTGCCGTGCAGAGAACTGAAACACATTACAAGATAGGAACTTTAGTAAGAAAATTGGTGGAAGATAGGATTCACAAGCTTCAATTACTTTCATTCTCATGCAAAAAACCCGGACAAAGCAGCCGTGGGTCATATGGAACAAAAAGAGCTCCACGTGGCCCCACAATTCAAGGTGCAACCAAATTGGAAGGTGCCAGAGTAGAATAGTTTCTATAATAATCACAACTGACTTACATTTTGCATGGAAAAATACCATGGTAGGGATGGATATTTACACCACGCACCTTTCCCTAGCCAAACCACAATTGTCAATAACAAATGGATTCAGTTAAGATGCATAAATGTATGTGATGTTGGTGCTGGAGAGGAGGATGCTAACAGATCAACTGAGTGACTTGCAACTTAAAGGCTGCTTCCTGATTGGCAAAACATAGATCCACATCGGGATCTTCGGCCTGTATTTTACCTTTTGAACCCTCTTTGGCGTGTGGATAATACTCATTTACACTAAATAAATTAGAGCTTCTGCTAAAGTTTGCAGCACTGGAGCTCCTATCTAGCTTAGAATTTGACGGAAGCAAAGTTTTCAAGTATATATATATATATGCAAGAGATGCATAAATAAATGGTGAACTGAGTAATTTTGAAAGACAATATGCAGTCCAACTTAACCATGCAACTCTGAATGTAAATCTAAACTCCTCGAAAATAAGAAGCAAAAGATGTCTATAAAAAGGTAAATGATAAGATGTTGTAAAAATTACACAGGCCACTCTGCAAAGGTCCCTAAATTAAGATAAGCTTTGAAATTTGAATAGTATTAATTTCATTTAGCACTGTGTTAAGGACGAAGATAACTAAATTCAAGACCTGCAACGGTCTAGTATTACTAAACGAAAAGTTCAGATTTTTCAGCAAATGGGTTTGGGGTTTAAAATCTAACAGCTTGTACTGGTTTGCTCTGTTAATTTCATCTAGCACTGTGTTAAGGACGAAGACAACTAAATTCAAGACCTGCAACGGTCTAGTATTACTAAACGAAAAGTTTAGATTTTTCAGCAAATGGGTTTGGGGTTTAAAATCTAACAGCTTGTACTGGTTTGCTCTGTGATGTCCTGTCAGATTCTCCAGCTCCCCTCCCCATGCATACAAGGAAACCTAAGCCTATGGCGGTTTGTCCCAGATAGATTCCCTGACACTTTTCAAGGGTCTGATTGCCAAAGAATCAAAGTGCAAGCGATCTAATGACAAGGAAGAACCTCTCCATTTGGTCAAAAGGTGGGACAAAGGACCATCTTTGAACCATCTCCACCACTTATACTAACCAATGACACTCAAATTGATAGATCTTGATCTAATTGGGAAAAACCATTAGAGCCTAGCTTACCTGATAAACAAGGGAGTGCACTAGCAAAATTAGTGGAACCACAACACAGATTACAGCAAGTTCAACTTAACATACATGGCCTATAAATTATGGTGCTACTAATAAGATTAACGGACTTTAAAAAAATCAAGCACACGACACAGACATTGGTGTGACAAAATTGGGCATTAAATCAACTCTGAATTGACATTAACTAAACAAGATGTACAACAAGAATATGAACAAGAAGTTAAGCAATCTAAGTAATCAAAATAATCAACCCCTTTACAATAACAGGGCATAAGATAAGATCATTTTATTAGTGTCCAACAAATATCCACAAATGTATGTCAAAGGGAGTAAAAGAGTACAGCCAATGTAGGTACAAAGTGGGAACGCAGAAGCAACTCCTAGGTCAAAACTAAAAGAAGAAAAAAAAAAGAAATAAGTATCTAGCTAAAAGAAGATACAACATAAGGTGCAAATACACTAAACTAAAGAGATGTCAATGCCCACTGGAGCTGCCTACCAAGGACAAATGAGGGGACCGAAAAATAGGCTCTTCAGAGTCATCAATATTCATGAAAGGGCCTCTGCACTAGCTAATGATATCCTCCAAAGAGTGACCGGGGTCAAGAGAGCCTATCTATATGATCTTGGGGGATGCACAAAAATGAGGAAGCCAACTCCCATAATATCCAAGGTTGTGGGGAAGAAACCCCTAAAACAACCTTAATTAATCCTTTAATAAATATTAGTTTAATAAGTATTAGATTAATAAATATTAGTTTAATAAACTATTAAAATAGATTTTATTTCTTTTTATTAATTATGAAGACTTAGTTAATAATGTAATTGTATTGGTAGATGGACCCATTTATGGAGGGGGGGGGATAAGGTGGTTGAGGTTTAATGGGGGGAGAAGGCGGTGGATAATGAAGGGAAAGGAAGATAAGGCAAGGGAGATCACTCGGGAAGCGAGATCTTTGGTTGAACTAATATTTTCATATTAGAGGAGGCAGTTTGGGATTGTGTTGTCTGTTCTGTATCTGTTTTGAGCTTACAACTGACTTGAGGACTTTCACAGGGGGCACCTGTTGCTGGAAATTTTGGGCTTGGGGGCCAGGAAACCGTAAGGAATCCTGGGGCTAGGGAGCCGGATAGACTGTTCCTAGCTGGCTAGGAGGTTAATCAGTTTTGGGCAGAGATTCAGAACAACATCAGTTTGAGGTATTTATTATCATTATTATGTTGTATTCATTATTGTTATATTGTTCATTTTTATTATGCTAAACATGTTATTCATTATCATGCTGCTAATTTTTAAATTCTGTTGAACAGTAAATTGTTATTATGCTGAATAGTGAATTGAAAAGAAATTATGATAGCATTTCTATATGTAGATTTTTGTTTGGTAAGGCTCTGTATGGACAGGCCTTACACTTGGTATGAGAGCCCTAGTTTAATATCTGGGGCCAAGGGCCTACCTACCCACCCATCCTCTTGGATCATGACATCTAAGCTAGATGCAGAGTCCTGTCTGTTGCAGAGCCGCTTATGAAAAAAAAAAAAAAGAACATTAATCAGTTCACTGAAACATTTTTGTGTATATATATAAATATGTAATTCCACACGGACCCTGCAAAACACGCCCTTGTATCCTACGGTCAAGTTAAAAACAAAACCATTAATTGAATAATCTTCATCCAAACCATAGTATATAATGAAGAACAAAACTGAGTAATTGTATTTAGCAAAAAGCTTGACAAAAATACAAATAAAAAAAGAAGAGAGACGGATTATAGAAAAACAAGCAGGTTTCAAACAAAATATAAATGCAAAATGTATAAAAGGAAAGCAATGCTTAGTGGAAGAAGAAGTCGATTTTTTTTGTAAAGGCTCACGGCAGCAAAGCCGCCACTGCCAAACAACATTAGGGTAACCTCATCACAGCGTTGCAGGCAGAGAAACTTTAGCATCGCAAGTGAATTCTACAATTATTATTAAATATGGCTTCAGGGTGTGTAACAAATAACACATCGTTGGCAATAGAATGCATTGCCTCGGAGAAATCCGCTAAGATTATTTTATCATCACCAACCAACTATACAAATACCGTAAATTTAAAGATCGAAGGCCATTACTCACCTCAAGAAAACCACAGCCGATTGCCAACCATTCAATCTAAGTGTCTAGTAGACTATTGCTAGCAAGCGCCAAAGCCGAATAAAGAGAAGAACTCGGGGCTTTGTAGCACCATTTTCAGCGTTGATATCGAACTGAATAACGAAATGAACTGGGATTTGGTTTCTGGAGAGTGATACCATTTTCAGTTTTGCTATTTCTGGTTTTTGGTTCTCTTGGAGAGTATGCCCTACTTGGGAAAGGATATTCTTGGTGGCTCTTGGTGGTTTCTCTTGTATGCTACCTCTGGAAGAGTTGCACTAAGATTGTGTGGCGCTGTCCAGTTGCTTCGTGCCAGTTGCAGTTACCAGTTGCCAGTTCTGTGGTGTGTTGTCTTGCTATATTGTGTCAGTTCTGTGGTCCTACTCAGTTGTTTACCCTCACTAGGGTTTGAAAAGAAGAAGAGATAAGTATTTGTTATCAAGGTTTCTTCATTGTTGGTTTGCTCTTGTGAATAGAGCTTGTTCATGGTTGTATTGGAATATTCTCTCTAAGAAAAGTTGGTTGGGTTTTTCCCCGAGTTTGGGGTTTTCCCAAGATAAATCTTTGTGTCTTCTTGTGCTTGTTTATCTGCTACCTATATATTTCAATATATGGTTATTGAATGTTAAAAGAAGATCAAAATGCTATGGTAAATCTAATGTTAACAAAATTAATGAAAATCTAACATGGTATCAAAGCAGGTTTCCTTCATAACAGTCTAACCACTGGAAGGAAGATGGTGAGATTTGTCGATGCACAGACCTGAACTTGTCAAGCTCATTGAGCACTTATTATAAAGTTATTGGGACAAATTCCTTCATAGATCAACTCGCCTTGCCCTAGCGCACCTGCTACATCTCTCAGATTGACTTTCCATCAAAATTGAATTTTTAGGGTTTTAGACTTGTTAACATTTCCCTGGACATTGAACTTTCAGATTTCTAACCTTTTTTTTGTTGTCGATGTAATGTCTCAGATTAGAATATAAAGTTGGATGGTGCACTTGTATATAAGATGAGGGTGTACACTTGCAAAAAGACATTTATCCAAGCAGTGATAGTAGATCCAAAGGGATCTTAGATCTAGTGCACTCAGAGGAAGCCCAAGAGTTGGAGGCAACAATGATGATGTCTTCTACAGTATATAACAACTCAAATGGGACACCAGTAACTAGAATTTAGGTTTACATATTAGGTTTGATATTGTATATTGATGCATCTTAAGTAAGTGTTGTAACTAGAATAGCAATCTTTAGAATTCTATTACTGCTATTGCTATCAAATGTTTAGTGACACTTGAATATTGTTAGTACAATGATCATCATGTACTAATGATGCACTTATTTACAAAATGAAATTGATCTCTTCTAGGAGATGTTCTTGGTTTTGCCATAGGCAGGTTATTTTGTAAATTCCATGGAGGTTACCATGGAGATGTTGTTGTTGTTGTTTCTTGTTCCAGGCAAGTTACTATGGAGGAGTGATTGATCTCAACACTGGAAGAGTATTGAAGAGTGTTGTTATTGTATTTTGTTTTGACTCTTGTCTCAAGCAGGTCACAGGTCATAGGTGATAGCTCTGAGAGGGAGCTATAATGACGGTTGCAGGAGGCAACGGATTAGATGATCTCCAACTGAGACATGGAGCAGACTATCTAGACATAGAACCGTGCACATGATTGTACATATCCATATACCAAAAGAGAAGAGGACGAAGTTAAAACCTTCTGGCAAGAAGGGTACTTTTGTTGGATACATAGTATCTCATATGGAGATTGATTGTAAGGAGCAGAAGACTCCGATGATGACCGTAAGGATCCCTCCGGTTCAGTTGATCACTCTTAAAATCATCAGGAAGAGTCAGTAGAGCCAGACAGGCCTACCCAACAACGTTGCAGTGACTAGGAAGAGACTAGCATGGCCCCGTGATATTTTGTAGGATACAAAGGGTATGCAGTTACATGGCATTGATGATCCATATCATGAGAGGGAGCAAATGGCTCTGGAGATTATATAGCTTCAAAGGGAGCATGCGGACTCAGAGTGAGCCTGATCTCAGAGAGAGTCAGTTGACTTAGAAGAAGACCGGATCATTCAGAGGAAGTTCCCCGTCAGAGTCAGGTGGGAGAGAGAGACATCTTCCAGGATTGACAGACTGGTGCCATGAGTTGAGGAGGCTAGATTGAAGTTTTAGAGACTTCGAGGAGATATGAGACCTCCTGGGAGGATTCCCTTGTTTCAGTAGACTTTGCTACAGTGACAGAGGAGGTAGCTAGTCAGAAGGACTGGGATATGGATTTTGCCTCAGTTCTAGAGAGAGCAAGAGACCATGCATGTTTTCTAGCTATGTGGCGTCGATGAGGAAGAACCTTCCACGCATGAGGAAGCTGCAAAGCAACAAGTGTGGAAGGATGTTATGATGATGTGTGCAAAGTGGTTTCGAGACCAGAAGGGAAGTTAGTAGTGACTTCAAAGTGGATCTACAAGATCAAGCATGCTGCAAATGGAAGCATAGAGAAGTACAAAGCGAGATTTGTGGCTAGAAGATTCTCCCAAAAAGAGGGAGAAGATTATGACAAGGCACTTGCTCCAGTAGCTAGAAGAAGTGTACATAGAGCAGCCACGAGATACATGGGAAGGAGTCTCATGTCGACAGATTGAAGAAATCTTTGTGCAGGCACCCAGGGCAGGATATGCCAGACAATTATTTTTGATGAGCTTGAGGATGGTTGCCCCTTGATATTGGTTGACCTGTTTCTTACAGGGGATGAGAAGCTCATAGATGGGTGCAAGACGAAACTCATTTCAGAGTTCAAAATGAAGGATCTAGATTTGATGGGACTAGAGGTGTGGTTGAGGCTAGATGAGATTTTCCTTAGCCAAGGAAAATATATAGTTGAGATCCTGCAGAGATTTAGGATGATGGGTTGCAAGTCCATGGTCACACCTATGGTTACAAATCTGAAGCTCTTGAGTGATTCATCTTGAGATTTGGTGGATCCCATAATGTACAGACAATTGATCGGATCCTTGATGTACCTGGTTAACACTAGGCCAGATATATGCTTTACAGTACATGGTTGAGCCTAGACATGTAGCTTGGATAGCAGCAAACATGTGTCTAGGTACCTATATGGTATGGTTGGATATGGACTTAGACATGACTCGGATGGAGAAGTGAAGCTGCAAGGTTATACAAACTCTGACTGGGTGGGGATTGCAGTGGATAGGAAAAGCACATCAAGATGTTGCTTCAGAAGTTAGTGGCACTCAGTACAACAGAGGCAGAGTATATAGCAGGCAGTGTTGCAAGCCGTGAAGCAGTGTGGCTTCGAAAGTTGCTTGCAGGGTTATTTGATCTAGAGTTGGAGATAAAATAACATTTCGTCTGAGACATGGTGCAAAAAGGTGCAGTGGAGCTTCGGTACATATCCATAGATGAGTAGATAGCGGACATTCTCACCAAGCCTCTGACTAGAGTGAAGTATGAGTACTTCAGAGGCAAGCTTGGTGTGATGCAAAATGTCCACCCTCGCTGAGAGGGAGGTGTGATGTTTCTCCTCTAGCAAGCCACCCTTTGGACAAAGGTTTACCAGATCAATCATGTGAGGTGACTGAGGGAATGATGTAGTAGTCTTTCCCAGTGGATGGGTGTGAATGGGACTACCAAGAGAGGAGAAACATCATAGCATAATTGTGGAGACTATGGGAGTAACTTTGTGCTACCAGAGGAGACTATAACTATGGTTGACGGCATGGTAGTAGTTGTGTGCTACTAGTTGATTGTTGCATAGTTATAGAGATCATCGCCTATGGCTATGGCTGATGGCATGGTAGTAGTTATGTGCTACTAGTTGATTGTTGCATAGTCATAGGGACTGCAGACTATGATTATGGTTGATGGCATGGTAGTAGTTGTGTGCTACTAGATGATTGTTGCATAATCATAGAGACTGTTGAACTGCATGGTGGCAAATTTTGTAGCTACCAGTTGATTGCATGATATGACTATGGTTGATGGCAAGGTAGTAGCTATGTGCTACTAGTTGATTGTTGCATAGCCACAGAGTTTGTGACTATGGTTGATGGCATGGTAGTAGTTGTGTGCTACTAGTTGATTGTTGCATAGTCACAGAGATCATAACTATGGTTAATGGCATGGTAGTAGCTTAATGCTACTAGTTGATTGCTGCAGAGTTATGGAGACTATTAGATTGCATGGTAATAGCCTTACGACTACTAGTGGATTGCAGATCATGACTGTGGTTGATGGCATGGTAGTAGCTTAGTGCTACTAGTTGATTGTTGCATAGTTATGGTGACTATTGGATTGCATGGTAGTAGTCTTACGACTACTAGTGGATTGCAGATCATGGCTATGGTTGATGGCATGGTAGTAGCTTAGTGCTACTAGTTGGTTGTTGCATAGTCATGAGAGACTACTGGATAGCATGGTAGTAGCTTAGTGCTACTAGTTGATTGTTATGTAGACGTGACAACATGGTGGCAGCTTTGTGTTGCTAGTTGATTGCTGGAGAGCATGGTAGTAGCTTAGTGCTACTAGTTGATTGCAGCATAGTCATATAGACTATGGTAGAGGATGGAGCTACTGATGGCATGGTGGTAGTCATGGGCCTACTAGATGATTGTAGAGTAGTTAGTGGACTACTAGAAGAAAACATCGTGGAAGAATACCTTCCTAGCTAAGAGGGAATGTTGATGTCTTGTTAGCTACAGGAGGTATTCCCTCCTGAACAAATTTTCCTAGAGAAGAAGAAGATTCCAAGAAGTCAAAGGAAGACCATTGAACAGTTGAAGAACACCCAGGAAAGAATAAAGTGAAATAGAAGACCACATACGAGAAGTTGGCCCACGAGAAATAATAAAAAAGTGGAAATATAATTTCCAGGAAGAGAAGTCGGCCCACAGAAACAATAAAGTAAATTTGAAGACCCAGAATAAGAGGTCGGCCCCAAACAGGCGCGCAGATTAGTATAAATACAAGTCTAGGTCAGTTCATTTGTACAGTCACAGTTCTCCTTCTGCAGTGTGCACTAGGCAGTTTCAGCTGCAATTGCAACAGTTTCGCTATTTTGGTTCTCTTGGAGAGTGCACAATACTTGGAGAAGGATATTCTTGGTGGCTCTTGGTGGTTTCTCTTGTACACTACCTATGGAAGAGTTGCGCTAAGTAGTGTTTTAAAAACCGGTCTAACCGAAACCGGAACCGGCCGGTTTGACCGGTTAGAAGGTTGACCGGTTCGAACTGGGAGAAAAACCGAACCGATCGACCGGTTTATGACGAAACCGGTCGGTTTGGTACCGAACCGGCCGGTTCGGTTCGGATTTTCTGAAGGACGCTCGCGGATGCCAAAAGATAATTTTTTTTTGGTTTTTAAAAACCCCTAACCCCCCTAAACCCTAACAGCATGCTATAAAGGCACAAAAAACCCCTCTAAGAGCCTCACACCTCTCTCATTCATCATTTGGGAGCTTTTGGGTTTTGGAGTAGCATTGATTCTTGAGGAGCAGCCTTTAGGAGCTTATTGGGCAAGTGTTTTGGGCAGTTTGTGGTGGATTTGGCATCTCAACTAGGAGGCTATAGTTCATCTTCAAGTTTGGAGGAGACTCTAGAGGTATGTTGAACAATTTCCACTCATTTTTTTTCCATCTTGAAAGTTGAATCTTCATTGTTGAATGTGTGAAAATTTGAAACTTGTAAGAGTCTAAGACAAGGTTCCTTCTTTGCATTTTCAAATTGCTTGCATTGTGCAAATTCCACCTTTGATTTAGGCTTAGCCTTTGAGTTTGCATTTACAAATTTGCAATGGCCCCAAAAGCTAAAAATGTCGCATGGGTTCATGCCGAGGTGGTTGAAGGTAACATGTGTTGCAAGTATTGTCAAAAATGCATCAAGGGGGGGTGGCATTCGTAGGTTGAAAGAACACTTGGCTGGTATTAAAGGCCAAGTTAAATCATGTGAGGCACCATTGGAGGTTATTGGGCATATTAGAGAAGAGATGAAAAAAGTACTTAATGACTACCAACAAGATAAGGCTAGGGAAAAAGCTATACAGGCTGAAATTGGGAGGAAGAGGGCAGCCAACCCCACTTTTGATTATGAGGACTCTCCATCTCTTCATTCTACCGGTGTTAGACATAGAGACCCCTTTCATTATGTTCCTCCTCCCCTTGATAGTGAAAATTCCTTGAATCCGTCTAATAGTAAAAAGAGGAATAGCATCCAAAGTTATTTCACACCTCCCCCCACTTCTGGCTCTAACAATGCCAATGTTTCTCAAGTTCAACCCACTCAATATCAGCCCACCTTAGATGACCATTGGAAGAAACAATATAGAGATATTGCTTATGAGTACATAGCTAGATGGTGGTATCATGTTGATATCCCCTTCAATGCTGCCCGCTCACCATATTACCAACCTATGTGGGATTCCATTATTGCTTGTGGGAGGGGCTTCAAAG
>JASDQU010010782.1:122214-132953 GCA_032191745.1 Picea mariana | reverse complement strand
GCCATGATGGACTGGCCAATTCCCAAAACATTGAAGAATCTTAGAGGATTTTTGGGTTTGATAGGTTACTACCGCAAGTTTGTTCAGCACTATGGAAGAATAGTAGCACCTTTAACGACACTAACTAAGAAGGATGCATTTTCATGGACTCCAGAGGAAACTAAATCTTTTGAACAACTTAAAGAGGTGATGTGCAAAGATCATTTCTTGACCACTCCAGATTTCACAAAAACCTTTATTGTGGAATGTGATGCCTCGGGAAATGGAATTGGTGTTGTCCTCACGAAAGAAGGAAGGCCCCTGGATTTTGCAAGCATATAAGAAATTGGTCTAGTCCTTTCTAGGATTTCAAATGGTCCATAATATATGGCTGCCAACTTGGGACAGTTTCCCGGCTTCATGGAACTTTTGTTGGTTTTTACTTTCACAAAAACATGATCACCCACTTTAAACTCCCTGTGGGTTTTGCTCTTATCAGCATAACTTTTCTGTCTGTCTTGGGCAGCCTTCAAATTCTGCTTAATCTTCATCATTTTCTCTTCCATTTCCTTGAGAAACTCTGGCCCAACCACTACCCTATTAGTTGGGTTGTCCCAGTTTACTGGGGTGTTGCACTTTTTGCCATAAAGTGCTTCAAATGGGTTCATCTTCAGTGATGCTTGATACCCATTGTTGTAATAAAATTCTACCAAGTGTAGATAATTATCCCATTTAGATGGTTTGTCCATCACATACGTCCTTAGTATTTCTTCTATCACTTGGTTCACCCTTTCTATTTTCCCATCAGACTCAGGATGATAGGCGGTGTTGAAGTTCAGGTTCATTCTGAACCCCTTAAATAACCCTCTCCAAAACTTTGAGGTAAATTTTAGGTCTCTGTCAGACACAATTGTCTTGGGTATGCCATGCAATCGTGCTACTTCCGTCATATAGATATCAGCAACATTAGCTTCCTTGTGAGTAGTTTTCAATGGAATAAAATGGGCAGCTTTAGTAAGCTTATCCACCACCACCATGATGGACTCATGTTGCTTGTTTGTTTTGGGTAATCCTGTGACAAAATCCATTGTCACCACTTCCCACTTCCACTCAGGAATGGGCAATGGTTGTAGTAATCCAGTTGGGTGTCTATGCTCAGCCTTGACCCTTTGACATTCTAATCATTTAGCTATGTATTCAACAATCTCCTTCTTCATGCATGGCCAATAATATTGGCTCTTGACTGTTGATATTGTTTTCTAATATCCTGGGTGTCCTGCATAAGGCACATTATGCATCTCTTTTAAAATCGCACTCCTCAATTCTGTAGAAGTGGATACATAGACTTTGTTCCTGTACCGAAGGATTCCATCAATTCCTAATTCATAACCCTCAATCTTCTGTTGCATTTTACCTTTCTACAATTTTGTTACTAATTCCATGTACTGCAAATCTGAATTTGCAGCTTTAGAAATTCTACCTTTAAGATCTGTCTGATACATGCTAATAGTTGTAGCATGCAGTTCATGCACTCTCCTACTGAGTGTGTCAGCCACTTTGTTCTCCTTTCCTTTGATGTGTTTGATATCAAAGTCATAGTCATAGAGGAATTCCAACCATCTACTTTTCCTAGCATTCAAGGTAGGATGATCAAACAAATACTTCAGACCATTATGGTCTGTCCTCAACTCATACTTCTTTCCCATGAGGTAGTTCCTCCACTTATTCAAGGCATGCACTATACCTCCACTTATTCAAGGCATGCACTATGGCTGCCAACTCCAAATCATGAATGGCATAAAGCCTTTCATGCTCTTTCAACTTCCTTGATTCATAACATTCAACAAACCCATTTTGATTGAGGACTCCACCCAGTCCTTCTTTACATCCATTTGTGCATACAATGAAGTCTTCATTTGGATCTGCAATCCTTAGAATTGGAGCACTGGTTAACAATTGCTTCAATTTTTGGAAGCTTCTTTCACATTCTTTTGTCCATTGAAATTTATTCCCCTTCCTTTGCAAGGAAGTGATGGGGTGAGCTATTCTTGAAAACCCTGTAATGAACCTTCTGTAATAGCTAGCTAGACCCATGAAGGATCTTACTTCTGTCACATTCTTTTATGTTGGCCATTCTCTAATGGCTTCTATCTTTTATGGGTCCACTATTATCCCATCCTCGGATATGATATGCCCCAAATAATGAATTATGTTTTGATAAAATGAGCACTTGCTCAATTTGGCATATAGTTGATGCTCCCTTAGCACTTACAACACCATCCTCAAGTGATGCTCATGCTCTTCTTCTGACTTGGAATATATAAGAATGTCATACAAAGAGACAATGACAAATTTGTCTAAATATTCCCGGAAAACACCATTCATTAAGCATATAAAAATAGTTGGTGCATTTGACAACCCAAATGGCACCACAGTGAACTCATAATGGCCATACCTTGACATGAAGGCGGTCTTGCTGATATCTTCCTCTTTAATCCTTACCTGATGATATCCTGACCCAAGATATATCTTTGAAAATATCTTTGCATCCTTCAATTGATCAAAGAGATCACCAATCCTTGGCAGAGGATACTTGTTCTTTATAGTTACTTTATTCAACTGTCTGAAGTCGATGCACAATCTCAATGTCCCATATTTCTTCTTCACAAACAAGACTGGGGCACCCCAAGGTGATACACTTTGGCGTATATACCCCTTCCTCATAAGCTCTTCAAGTTGCATTTGTAGTTCCTTCATCTTTGGTGTACTCATTCTGTAGGGAGTCTTTGACACTGGGGCTACTCCAGGCATCAAATTTATAGAGAAATCAATATCTCTCTTTGGAGGTAGTCCTGGTACCTCCTTGAACACATCTTTAGAATCTTCTAGGACTGCATGGTCCTCCATAATTGGCACCTTATCCTTAGATGCTTCCTCCATATGAGCTGCAAATATTTGACAGCCTTTCCTATAGCATTTCTTCAACTGCATTGCTGAAATTTCTCTAACAGTAACTGCCTTGGGAATTCCTTGGACTGCTCTATGATTTCCTTCCTCATCCAGGCAATTAAATGCTTTGTTATGATAATCTATTATGGCATTGTGTTGGTCAAACCAATCCATACCAATCAGGCAGTCATATGATCCCAAAGGCAAGATGTTCAAATATGCCTTGGTAATCAGTCCATTCATGCCCAGTGGACATGATTTAACCAACTCAACAACCTTTCTCTTGGCTCCTGTAGACAGTTGCACCGGGCAAGATTTCACATGCTTACTTCTTGGAAATTGCAACCTTTCCACTACCTTGGGATATATATAACTATGAGTAGCCTCTGAATCAATTAAAATAGTAAAGGCATGGTTATTGATCATACCTTCAACTTCAATCATGTGTGATTGAAACTCAGCTTGCTTGTTGTCCAGGGCTGCATAGATCCTTGGTATTTTACTGCCCATGTCCTCCACTATTTCTTCTTGTTGAACATTGTGGACAGCTCTCACTTTGTCACTTTTGTGAGGGAAATCTCTATACTTGTGATCCCCTTTACAACCCCAACATTGCATAGGTGGTTGTCTTGGCCTTTATCCACCTACTTCAGCCATCCTGGGTTCTCTAAACATTGGCTGTCTTTGAGGATTATTCCTAAAAAAGGGTGGCTTGTTCCCCTTCTGCCTCTGTTCCCTCTTAAACTTCTTCTTGTCTTCCCAAGATTTTTGGAAAGTAGACTTTCCTTTATGCTGATCATATAAGCATTTCTCTCTCCTTATGGTTTCTTCCATAGTTTTAGGATCATCATATTGGATCTTGTCACTAAGGAAAGTTGACAGTCCACTCAAATATCTTTGGATTTTGACAGTCTCATCTTTGATGAAAGGGACATACTTCAACAACTCTAGGAATTTTCTTTCATATACATCTATAGTCATGCTACCCAATTTGAGTTCAAAGAACTCTTTCATCTTTCTATCATAGTATATCTTAGTTAAGTATTTCTTTTCAAAGTGTTTCTTGAATTCCCTCCAGGTAACATTCTTCTCTTTGATATGTTGTACTTGCACAAGCTAGTCCCACCACATGGATTCCTTTCCTTTCAGTTGATAAATTGCAATTCTTCCTTCTGCATGAGAGGAGTAATTCTGTAGTTGGAAATATTTCATTATGCCAAGAAGCATGTCTCAGCATCTTCATCTTTCTGGTGATCTCCATCAAACATAGGAGGTTTAATCTTGTTCATTTCACCCTTTATTTCATCCACTCCAAATATCCTATGCTTTCTGGTAGGAGATGGGCTTGAACTACTATGTTCCCTCCTCTTGGAGTGCCCTTGGGAGTGATGATGGTGTCTACCAACACTCCTTGATTTTCTCTTCTCATCAGGGGACCTATGACTTCCTGATTTACTGGAGTCACTCCCCTTATCCAATTTATTTTCTATTCTTTCTAGGCTCTGTATCAACTTTATGTTGAATTCTCCTTGTTGTTCCCTAGCTTTCATGAGCTTTTTTTTATATGCTCGGTGATTTTGGACATATTTTTGCAACCTCTCAATGATTTTCATCATGTTTCCTTCATTATCTATCTCTTCTCCATGCCCATTAGAGTTCAATCCTTCAACTCCTATATGGACATCCATTCCTCTAACTTCATTTTCCAAACTGTAATCGCCATGTTCCTTCCCCATTTCTCTGCACTATGCGGCAATTCGGTTCATTTTTGACAATTATTAACTTTGAAAAAATGTGCAGTCAACCGAGTTTTGTTAGGCTATCAGACTTTAAAAATTTTCCAGAATAAACCAATTTGATTCAACAAAACAATATCAGATTCCATTTTCTGCAGGTCTTGGTCAGTCAAGAACCCCTCGGCTTCAATCTCTAAGCCCAGTTATGTTCTGCCACAAATTTTGGGCGCTAGCCCCTTTTCTTCAACCCTTGGTTCTCATGTGACCATGGTTGTGACCCAACGCTTATGATTTGGGTGCTTATCCGGAGCTCTGAAACTTCGGGATCCAAGCTTCAGTGGATTTCAAAGCACATCACAACAAATCTCTCGGAGTGCCAAATTGACGAACTCACGAAGTAGGGTGGATCAACATTCCATGTCTCCCATCATCCAATGGATGATACTCACTATGGAACTTCAGGCTTTAGGGTTTCAGGACTTCGGAGCTTCGGGGCTCTGGGACTTCAGATGATT
This sequence comes from Picea mariana, assembly GCA_032191745.1. Taxonomy (NCBI): domain Eukaryota; kingdom Viridiplantae; phylum Streptophyta; class Pinopsida; order Pinales; family Pinaceae; genus Picea; species Picea mariana. The sequence continues at coordinate 127,774 of JASDQU010010782.1, read as the reverse complement.
CCACCCTCGTACAACCCATAACTCCCGAACTGTGAGTCTCTGCATATTTCCACGTCACCCCAGTGACATCATCGTGTCACTTTACTTCAGCGTAACAGAACTTCGGGGGTTTCTTACTCCCATTCCATCATGAGCCATTTTTGTTTTGAGTGTCCAATCTCCGGACTTCACGATTTGGCGCCACGCGTCCACTAGGGCCCACGGTTTCTGTTCTTGAACTAAAAGATATTGAAAATTCACATCAAAATTTATACTTTTCCAATTGTGGGGACATAGGTTGGTGGTTCTCAAGTAACCCGCTAATCATTTTGCAATTGTCCCCATGCTAACGCGTACCCTTTCTGGGAAATCGTGGTTTGGATTGTGGGACCGCCTTGTAGAATTATCTGTCGCGCAACTTGGATCTCTGCAATGCCTCCTAGCCCTCAATATTGATAGATCGTGACCAAAGTTAATGCGGCCTGATCCAGCTAACTTCTTCGTCACGCTTAACTACCTTGTGCCAACCCCCGGGAGTGCCGCTTGACAGGACACACAAAGCTGACACGTGGTCCAATCAAGTGGGTGACATATGTTATGTCCTGATTGCATTTCCATCTTACCAAGGTTCTTAAATCACTAACATGTGGCACACATCTGATGTGTCCACATCATCACTAGGGACGTCAGCAGGCCATGTCACTCAGGGAACTCGGGCTTCGGGAGATTGCGCTCCATTCACACCTTGTTTCTCCCGAATGTTGTATTTCCGAACAAGCTAACTTGCCAACACATGTTCCTTGTTTGGATCGACGGACAAGAAATAGATGAAGTTCACTCTATGTTCTCTACACGTGACCGAGAGTTGTGGCCTTGGCTTAACCTTTGGGTGATTATCTCACTTTGCAAGATCGACAGTCATGTTTTAGTGAACCGTGAATATCAACAATTAGGAGTGATTGTGGGAACTCAACTTGCTCATGCTTTAATTTCCTTCCTGATCTCTGCAATGCGAAGATGATCGTTCGTAGTGGGATTGATATCCATCCTTGATCTGTTGATCAAGCAATATCAACAATCCTAAGGGATTGTGGGGCCTCAACTTACTCTCACTTTAATTTCCTTCCCGATCTTCACAATCTCTCCCCGCCATCGATCTCCCTTCAATGAGATCCGATGGTCGTGACTTAGTCTTCGCTTGATATAACAGCTCCACTTCAAACCTTGCAGTTTCGAACCCCTGGTTACTGCAATTTATTTTCTCTGCTATCTTTCTTGAATCGCTATACCTCTTGAGCTTCCAAACACGGCCCAGGTGCTCTCTTGGTACCCTGGAATGCTCTGAAATTCAAATTCTTTCCTTCTCAACAACAATTTGCTCTGATATTTTGATTCCATAACCACTTATATGGCCTAATTCAGGCTTAGTGTCAAAAATTGGGCTTTGAACTTCAATTTTGTCCATTTCGACAACAATTATTTTCTGAATTTTTCTTCAGCTTCTACTGACATGGCCCATCCAGGCTCAATGTTGAAACCGTGGCTCTGATACTAATTTGTAACGTCCCCAGCCACCAACAGGCTAGGCAACGTCACACAGGAAACATTCTTCTACTCTGATACCAATATGTAACGTCCCCATCCACCAATAGGTTGAACAATGTCACACATGAAGCATTATTCTACTCTGATACCAATTTGTAACGTCCCCAACCACCAACAGGTCAGGCAACATCACTGCGGAAGTTTCACTGTAATTCCATTTTGTGGTAGCCCCGACCACCCAGGGCGGGCCATGTAACACCACCAACAGACTGCTAATCTCTGATAGCAGGTTAATTTTTCATCACAAAGTACATATATATTACATGCACTTTGTTACACATCAAAATTACTCACTTCGATAGTGTCGCAAGTGTCGTCATTACAAGTGTCACAGGTGTCACATTTTGGTCACAAGTGTCGCAAGTGTCAGGAAAATCATACTGCCATGATACCTATGTCGCGCCTATAACGACATCGGAAAGACACTTGAATCACCTCAAACATTTGATTTGGAAGAATCTCAGACTCTCTAAACATGAAAAGCTTACCGAGCGACCTTGTTCTCTTCACGCTCGTTAAAGTATTTGAAGAAAACGTCTGTTGAGCGATAGTTTATCTCTTTTTCGGTCTAATCAGACTACTTTATGAAAAAGGAACTAAGAGAGTTCTCTTTTAAGTGTTTTTTCAGACTCTATAATCATGAAAAACCTTCGAGTTTTCTATCTTTGGACTCGTTAAAACAAACATTGATAGGCCCATACAGGATCGAACCCTTACTTCTTCCAGTTCATTAAACAAAGGAAGAGGAACTTACTGAAAGTGAATTATATCGAGCATGTGTTACCCTCCTCGAGCTCGTTAAATTAAAAAGAGGTACTCGTCTATCTGGATGGGGTAAAAATTGGAAGAAGCAAGCTAAGCAGTTTTTGAAAACATTACCAGTAACTCTTAGAGCCACCCTTGAACATGGCACTTTGTCTATGCACACATCTTAATCCACTGAACCTCTACACTAAGCCAATCCTCTGAGTTTTTCCTACTCCTTTGGGTCACCCGAAGAAAGTCACAGTGTCCACTGCATCATCGTGTTTTGGTCCATCTCATGTTTCTGCTATTGTGCCTCAGTGTTCAAGGGAAGTATTTGCCTCGAGAGTCAACCATCACAAATATCTTGTCTCTATACCCATGTCAGTCCATGTTCATTTGATCTACCAATTTACATCTCTGTGTCTATTTTGTGTTGTTGATGGGGGATACATCAATGCCCTCCTTCGACGAGTCTATTCCTGTCGACTTCAACACATTATCCAGGAACTAGACTTAGAAACCAATTAAGTACTTTGGGACCTGCATGCCTCAATGGCAGGCCTCCTCACATCCGACAGTAGGTTTACATCATTGACCTCTGATCGGATGATTCCACGTATGTTCGACTTCATCTCATCCATTCACATTCGTCGAATGTACTAGAGTACCTTGGAAATCACTGACATCAATGGTGACCTCCCTCGCACTTGTTAACAGTTTGCATCATTAACCGATAATCAAGTGGTTTCTACCATGTTCGACATCAGGACATCTATTCACATGGTTAGATTTGTACTACATCGGGATCGACAAGAAGACCCTAGGTTGAGTGATCACTCTAATATGTACTTTTCTCAGGTTGCGACGGAGTTTCTCTTGAACAAATGACACATATACTGTCACATAGATCCACTTTGTATTGGTCGTGGCTATGTCTTGTCATCTCGTAGATCCAATGTGTATTATTCGTGGCTACGATCAGTTCGGGTCATGAGAGTATAGATCCACACTATATCCTCGATGGCTATACCTTTTATCAATGCAATTATGGATCCACAGTGTATTTTATGGTGGCCATATCTTGCAAGTCTTTATCACCCAAGCATAGGTATGCCTGCCTTGGGTTTGAAACATGTCATAATATTTGTTGGATGTTTGTGTGCAGCTTCTGTCAGGTTCTCTACATCTATACCCTTGCTTTAAATATTTGTAAAGTGTTTTGGCCATCATTCTCTCTTCTAACCTCACACTTTAGGGGGCATTCTGTTACACATGAAATTTGCACACCTAGGTACCTCGCCCTAAGTGTCGTAAAGTGTCGCATACTCCTTGAAACCATGGAATAACCTATGTCACAATCCATAGTCAATGTGGAGGAGGGATATATTATATGAAGGCCAAAATACAAAGAACACATGAATTATTATTAATATTCGTGGAAAAGGAATTGATTAAGTATGAGAATCAAGTGCACATGAATTATTATTAATATTCATGAAAAAGAAAGTAATTAAGTGTGAGAATCCACCTCACNTTCCTATTTTTTAGGGAAGGTGGAGGATCTCATGGATGGTTGAAATATTTCCTCCTTAAAATCCTTGAGAGATATTTCCTCCCCAAAATCCTTAAGAGATATTTTCTCCCTAAATATCTTAGAGATCCATTTCTTAGTGGATCTGATGAGAGATCCTCTCCATGGTGGTTAAGTCTCCAAATCTTATATAATGAGGGATTTCCATGGAGGAGGGAGGAATGGAGATTGAGAATTATACCAAACTTATGATCTCATAAGTGGTATTGAAGGAATGAGATGGAAAGTATTGTGAAGCATCTAACTTATGATCCCATGAGGAAGATGTCATTTGGGACATCAACATTTGGTGTGTGAATGGTTTAAGCAAGGGTTTGGACGAGGAGAGCTTGGTGAAGCTGTTGCATTCCATCCATTCACATTTGTTGGAATGTACTAGAGTACCTTGGGAATCACTAACATCAATGGTGACCTCCCTCGCGCTTGTTAATGGTTTACATCATTAACCGGTAATCAAGTGGTTTCTGCCATGTTTGACATCATGACATCTATTCACATGGTTAGATTTGTACTACATCGGGATCGACAAGAAGACCCTGGGTTGAGTGATCACTCTGATATGCACTTTGCCCAGGTTGCGATGGAGTTTCTCTTGAACAAATGACACATATATTGTCACATAGATCCACTTTGTATTGGTCATGGCTATGTCTTGTCATCTCGTAGATCCACTGTGTATTCTTCGTGTGTACGATCAGTTTGGGTCATGAGAGTATAGATCCACACTGTATCCTCGGTGGCTATACCTTTTATCAATACAATTATGGATCCGCAGTGTATTTTATGGCGGCCATATCTTGCAAGTCTTTATCACCCAAGCATAGGTATGCCTGCCTTGGGTTTGAAACATGTCATAATATTTGTTGGATGTTTGTGTGTAGCTTCTGTCAGGTTCTCTGCGTCTATACCCTTGCTTGAAAGTCTACAAAGTATTTCAGTTATCATCTCGCGTCTTCTAACTTCATACTTTGGGGGGAAATCTGTTACACATCAAAATTAATCACTTCGATAGTGTTGCAAGTGTCGTCATTACAAGTGTCCCAAGTGTTGCATTTTGGTCACAAGTGTCAGGAAAAACATATTTCCATGATACCTATGTCGCGCCTATAACAACATCGGAGAGACACTTGAAACACCTCAAACATTTGATTTGGAAGAATCTCAGACTCTCTAAACATGAAAATCTTGCCCAACGACCTTGTTCTCTTCATGCTCGTTAAAGTATTTGAAGAAAATATCTGTTGAGTGATAGTTTATCTCTTTTTTGGTCTCATCAAACTACTTTACAAAAAAGGAATTGAGAGGGTTCTCTTTTAAGTGTTTTTTCAGACTCTATAATCATGAAAAAACTTCGAGTTTTCTATCTTTGGACTCGTTAAAACAAACATCGACAGGCTCATACGGGATCGAACCCTTACTTCTTCCAGTTCGTTAAACAAAGGAAGAGAAACTTACTAAAGGTGAGTTATATCAAGCATGTGTTACCCTCCTCGAGCTTGTTAAATTAGAAAGAGGTACTCGTCTATCTGGATGGGGGAAAAACTGGAAGAAGCAAGCTAAGCGGTTTTTGAGAACATTACCAGTAACTCTTAGAGTCGTCGTTGAACACGACACTTTGTCTATGCGCACATCTTAATC
>JASDQU010010782.1:95573-110907 GCA_032191745.1 Picea mariana | reverse complement strand
GCAACCAAAGGTCACTGCCCTGGCGTGGTAACCAGATAGTGGCAATGTCATGCTGTTATGTACCCATGAACATAATAGGTTGGCTCGTGATGAGACCCCCTATCCTCTTGGCTAGGTCTTGTTTTTGTTATTTTTCTTCGGGTCCCTCTTGTTTCTTGCTGAGAGGCCTTTTATTGCCTTCTCGTGGATCCTTGGGCGAGGCATCTCTAGGTTTCATTTTTATGGCTTTTATCTTTTACCAGCTGCTTTTACCTTCTGGGCCTTTAGCCCCTTCTTCCCACAAGATAAGGTGCAACCCCACAAACAAATCATCCTAATATCCAGACTAGGGGAATGGGAAAGATGAGCGGGAGATAAGAAGAAAAAGTGATGATATGATGGGAGTGGACGATGGCTCTTCAGAAACCCCCCCGGTGGAAAACCAAAAACCTATGGGTATAGGCTTGCTAGGACACCCTGTCAATCCCCCCAACCATGGTCAAGTGGGTCAATGTAAGATCCAAGCAGTTGTTAGAAATAAAAGGAGTAAGATGCATATATCTAAAGGTTATAATGATCAAAAGTGACACATACCATGATACCTGGACTAATTACCTCATGGAGCAAGAGCCTTCTCTGATACAAATCCAAGCCGAAGGTGATGGATGTTGTTGCTGCTGACAAGACGAGTCTGATGAAAGAGAAGAAAGATGGGCCCTCCAGGGCCATGCTTAGGTCAATCCTGCTCTCGGTACTCCATGTCTAGGACCTATGGGCCTTGAGACACGACCTCCTAGTTATCCCTAGAAATCGGGGATAACAGTACTAACAGAAAAATTTTGAGTTTTTGTCACTTTTGCAGCTTTTCTAGCAAGCTTTTGCTTGCTGGGTTTTTGCGGGTTGGTGACATAAAGGAGCGGGTACACCCCTTTTGGGGCATCTAGACATAAAGCAAAGACCTCCCAAGTTGGGGTAACTTTTACCCAACTTCTTTCTCTCTTCTATACATTGTAAGCAAGCCCAAAAAGAGTCTCTTGGGCTTGCATTCCTCAAGTCTTGTTTATTTTTCTGCAATTCTTTCATTTTCAGTATTTACTTTCCAAGTTTGTCTACACCTAGCAAAGTGGTTGGCCCAGCCAACCCATGCTAAATCGTATGGCTAGTTTTTAGTATTTTATTTCAGTATTGTTTTTACTTTAAGTTTGCCCCACTTGTCCTTAAGACAAGGTTGTGTGGCTAGGATCTATCTTTTCTTTCCAAGTCATTTACATGCTTTATTTTTCACCCACTTGGGCACAAAACCGGTAGGATTTGTTCTCCACCTTGTGCCTTTGTTGAGGTTGCAAGTAGTTTAGATTTATTTTCAAGTTCTTTTATTTTTTATTGTTTGCATACACCCTGCAAAGAGGATTGGCTTTGCCACCCATGCAGTACCGTAAGGCTAGGTAGATGTTTAATGCTTTTTGCTTCTATTTTTCAAGTTTCATGTGATATCTTATGTCTTAGGAGCACATCTTTACATTTGCTTAAGCCCATGGAGGCATAGATTGGTTACTTGTACATTCCTTTCAAGCATTTACTTTTCTTTCAAGTTCTTGCTATTTACTTTTCTTTCAAGCACTTGCAAGTTATTTCATTTCAAGAACTTAACTTAATAAATCTTTAAGAGGTTCAATCAATTTATCTTAGATTCATAGGGAATAAATCTAAATAGTTTAATTAGAACACCTTCAAATGTCTCAAATTTCACTATCAAAAAAGGAACTTGTGGAGGCAGTAGAAGGTGCTAGATCAGGGATGCTCTCACAGCACTAGGTGTCCCCCTTGTTGAGCACCCTTTTTTCCTGGATTGACCTGTGGAGCTAGGGTAACGCATTGTTTGCCTTACTTATTGAGCACCCAGTAGTCATTTTGGCCAAAGCGGGGAGAGTTTTAGGGAATTCACCTACTCTAGGATTCAACTTCACTTAATCAACCTAATTAATCCTAAAATATATCCAAAAGCAACCTTGGTTTAATTTCACACTTCACTTTATGGTTCATGTTCTTTAATTTCTGCAATTACTTCCATTTCAAGTTATCTTAAAGCATTTTATTGAGCATTGTGGATAGTTGAACTATTGAGTTTAGAAGTTGCACAACTTTTGCCCGTGGAGGCTTCTTTTCAAGCTTAGTCTTTCTCTCCTTTGAAGTTGCGCACTTTTAGCCCATGGAGGCTTTCTTTCATTGCGTTATCTCTCTAGAAGTTGCGCATTGATCCATTGAGCAACCCCCTTGAAGTTGCGCACCTCTTGGGGCACTTCATTGTTTGGGTTTCTTTTCTTGTGTTGTGTTGTGGATGTTATCTTGAGTTATCTTTCTCCCTTCCCTGCACAATCAAATCAAAGTTAGTTCAATTGTTTCTTTGCTTAATCTTAAATCTAGCTAGTGTTGGCTTATCTCATTTGTTGATAGTTGTATATTGTTGCAGCGTCTAATTATTTATATTCTTTATTGTGTAGATAGTTGTTCATTTCCTTGTATCTATCTAATTGTAAATTGTTGTAAATTCATTCTTTCTAATCTTTTGTTGTAACTTTAGTTGACCCCATTTTCCCAACCTTAGGCACTAGTCTTAGTTGTCTTCGGGAAAGGCTTGTCTTTGCAATGAAAGTTTTGCATTTGCATTGTTTGCCTTTCATATAGGCTAGTTTCCCCCCAACCTTTAACAAGTAAAATTAACTCCTAGAATCAATCTAATAACTCACATAGTAACTAGGGTCTACCCCCCTTGGCTTCCCTAGGAGTAAGCCTAGACAAAAGAAGTTCAAGTTGAGGTGACAGTGGGCTTGAACTTAGGCATTGTGCCTTCAAGGACACACTAAGTGGATTGGACTAAGTCCACGTTAGCAAGTGTGTATAAGGACGGCAACACTTCCTTTGATTTCTTTTCTTTCAAGCATGAAAAGATCATCCTTGTCAAAAAAAATATCCCCGATTTCTAAGACATAAGGAGGAAGTGGCCCAAAAATTCTATCCAATTCTTCCTGACATTTGACTGATTCTTTTGATAACTAGTGAGTCGATGACACATTTTCGACTAACAAATCCAACTTTGTTTCTAATTCAGAAAGCTTCCTATCATTATCCATTTTATCTAAATCTTCGTCAAGAAAAATCCCATCAAAAGAATCCACGGTGTCCCAAACATTACAAATATTTGGGAATTCATCCTTAAGTTCCATCTTGGTAGATGTTGTTGAGATTTGGGTACCTTGGAAAGTAGTCCCCATGTGTTTATGAGTCTCTAAACACAAAGGGGGGAGACTATTACCCTTGTACTTTACTTTATGATTCTAATTTCACTTTGACTTAGGAGATTTAAGTCAAAAGTGAAATATGTCACTTAACTCATTAAATTGAATTGATTCACAAAGTGGGTGAATTAATAGACATAAAGCAAACTAAGGAATTAATAGACATAAAGCAAACTAAGGAAAGTGGGTTTCCTAAGTGAGATTTAGGGATTGAATCTCACCTGTTGATTAGACTTGGCTAGATTGGATCTAGGCCATTGATCTTTTAGGGTTTGGCCAAAAGAGGCTAAAGGAGGATATAGTGCATTTATGAGACTCATTCTTCACTTGTGAGAAGAGGAGAAGAGGAGGAGATCTTGGGCGCATTTCTTGAGAAGAGGAGGGCGCACTTGTTTGAGGACGAAGCCATTGCTTGGGTTCTAGCTTGCATGGAGAGTCTATCATGGAGGCTTGGACATCATCTTGTGTAGGGGCGCATTTTATAGAGGAAGGGCACATATGCTAGAGGAGGCGTGCATCTCATGGAGAGGGCGCATATCTAGTGGAGGAGTGTTCTTCTATCTTGTGGGAGACTCACTTATCTTGGAGAGGCTTACTCTAGAGTTGTAGAGGGAGCTAAAGTGAGTGAGGGCGCATGCACTTTGGATAAGGGCGCATACATCTTGGAGGAGGGCACATTTGCTTGTGGAGGGGCACATTCTTGGAGGGAAGGCACATCAAGCAAAAGGGAGAGCGCCTAATTTGGTGGGTTTTATCTTGTTGATAAGAGGCACACTTCATGGGAGATGGAGGGCACTTGGTAAGGGAGAAACCATCCCCTTGTTGAGTTTTGCATGAGGAGGGGGTGCACATGAGGAGAGGGGCGCACCATCATCTTGTGGTAGGCTTTCTTGAGAGGAGGAGGTTGTTTCAAGGGCAAGGCAAAGGCAAGCAAGAGTTCAAAGGTCAAGAAAGAGCAAAAGCAAGGCAAAGGCATCAGGATAAAGACAAAGGCAAGCAAAGGAAGAAAGGCACACTAAGGCAAGGGGTGCCTTACTTCACAAGGCTTGTGAGGAGGTCTTCAAGGAACTCCAAGGCATCCAAGAGTGGTTGCTATTGTACCAGGTTCATTTGTATATGTTTCCTGTGTTATACTTTTTTCTTTGAGGCCTTCTATATATATCTGCTCCAAACTGGTTTTCCCCATGGGGGGGGTTTTCCAAGGTCATGTTGACCAAAAACATGTGTTAATTTCATGCATGCTTAGAAGTGTAGATCAACATTTTAAAGTTAAAATATCTAGAGGTAGTGTTATTTGTTTTGATGTATATTGCATGTGCTAACATTGAGTAAAGAAAACACTTGCAAGGGCACCTCAAAAGGACAATTAACCATCAAAATATTGAGCTGAAAGTTGGTGACTGTTTGTTGTCCTAAAACAACAGTAAGGGACAGCCACAAAGTTGAAACTTAAAGCCAAACTAAGGTCAAAGACAGACCTTAGTTGGAAGCCTCATAGGACCTCAGAAAATCTACAGATGCTAGAGAATTAGACTCTATCTCATAACATTGCATCTATAGTTCACGATACACAAGTTCATATGTGGGTTTCCTAGGATCCTCAACATGGTACTTTCTTTCTAATTCCTTGTTTAATCTAAACACGGAACCATCTGGAATAGGAATGGTGGCATAAGTTGAATCCATTTGTAAATTACCACCCAAGTCTACAGTTGTTTTTCTTGATAGCAACATATCGCAAGCATCAGGTACATCAATCACAACTATGTCCATTTCTATCATGATGTTTGGGAATGCAACCAAGTGTACTTGTAAGCCCTTAATCAAACCATGCACCTTAATTGTTTTTCTATCCATGGCACAAATGTTATGATAAGGTCTTGAGATCCCTAAGTTTAATTGTTCCATTACTTTCTTAGTCATAACATTTGAGCTTGCCCCAGAATCAAGCATGCAATTGTGAAGAATATAATCATTCATGAGCAAAGAAAGATAAAATGGTCTATTCTTTTCATTCCCCCTATCCATATTTTGCAAAATTACGAGTGCATCCTGGTAATCTACTGTTGGTGGCCTGTCAACATTGTTCTAAGAAGGATTCTCTATAGCTTTAGGTAATTTTTCCCTCTGACATGGAATCTTCATAATTTCCGACACAGGTACCAACATCTTTGCATTATTGAGCCACCCTCCTAAGTCAATGTTTAATTCTGAACTTGTGTGAACCATTGTTTTAGGAGGGGGAGGAGGTATTCTAGAAACACTTGCTTAAGGCCTATCTTGATTATTGTTTCCATTCCTTTGATAAGTAATGCCTCTATATCTAGCCATTTATGACACTTGTTGGGGAGTAGACTTAGGACCGAATTTTTTTGATGCTCTATCCACCACATTATTCATACAATTTACCCCCTCACTATACTCCATCAAATCCATCCATTCATTCATGCCAACATTATACTCATGACCAAACATATTTACTTGTTCATTTTCTGATCTATAAGGTTCCACTTCACTACATACCTGAAGAAAAACTTGGCAAGTGGATTCCTCATGAAATTGTCCACAAGCTCTACAATAAGGAATACCTTGGTGATCAACCAAGTTAGTGGATTCGAATGGATTTGGTGGCCTTTAATCTTGAGGAGGAGGTCTCTTTGGCCATTTAACATTTGGCTTATGTTGGGGTCTACAAGATTGAGCCCTTTCCATGGCTATTAACTTATTTTGCATGGCATTCATTTGACTAGCATGCTCTCTCATTTGATTGGCTTGGTTAATCTCCATTTGTTTAATTTGATTAGCATGATTAACTTCCATCTGCTTAATTAATTGAGTGAGTTCCCTAATGCCATCACTAGAAGTCTCATTTGATTGGCTTGGTTAATCTTCATTTGTTAAATCTGCTTATCATGATTAACTTCCATCTACTTAATTAATTGAGTGAGTTCCCTAGTGCCAACACTAGAAGACTCTTGACCCTCTACTTTCTTCTTTCTCTCGTCAATACTTTTGGAAGGAGTTCCTCTTGAAAAACCAGGAATGTTTGGCCTTCTAGCATCTTGCATATTCTTCTCTATCCTGACCGCATAGTTTTGTGCATCCTTTAAAGTTTGTGGATCCTTATCCCTTAATTGATAAATGATTTCCCCCTCAAAGGCCTCCATGTAATGAATTAAAACAGATGCATCAAGAGGTTTGATAGTTGTAGGGAGACTCTTTACCAAGTCATTAAACATTTTATTGAACTCACCCATAGTCTCATTCTCTTTTTTCTGACTTGTACTAAGGGCAGCTAGCAAATGTCGATCCTCTTTCTGATCACCCCATCGTTCCCTGAAAGCTTTCTGAATTTTGGCCAAGGTGCTAAACTTATTAGGATTGTTTTTTGAAAACCACTCAGCTGCATCCCCTTCTAGAGAATACACAAACAAGGTCATCTTGACATCCTCATGGTTGTGGCCATTACACCACTCGTTGATACATAAGTCAACACTTAAGATATGAGAATTAGCACTAACAGCATTATTTCCCTAAAAGGTAGGCAATTTTTCAATAGCTTTGTCAGGAATTGCATGAGGAGCACCTTGAATAGCCGCAAAGTTCAAAGGTCTTAGTAGATCACCCATAATTAAATTAGGATTAGTTGTTGTAGTATTAACAGTTGTAGGATTATTATGTCCAAACAAGAGATGGATATTAGAGATTGCTTCTTCTCCAAGACTTTCAAGTAGCCTATGAGGAGCAAGATTGTTTATTCGCCTCCTATAAACCTTTTCAAGTTCAGGAAAAGAGTAAACCAACCCTCCTCGATTGCTCCTAGTAGTATACCTCAAAGAATTACCACATGGAGTCGCCACTTGGAGAGTAAGCAAAAAATGAATAACCAACCCAAAAAAAAATTTAGGGAGAAATTTATTACTTAGCTCTTAAAGAATAAATTAGAGTAGATCGTTTTAACCAAGGATAAGAGACTTATCCCCGGCAACGGCGCCAAAGATGTTTCCGTCCTTATACATACCTACAAGCATGAAGAAGTCTCCAACCCACTTGGTGTGTCCTTGGAGGCACAATGCCTAAGTCCAAACCCATTGTCACCTCGACTTGGACCTCTTTCATCTAGGCTCACTCCTAGGGAGGCCAAGGGGGGTAGACCCTACTTACTAAGTAAGTTGATTAATGTTATCTAGGAGTTAATTTTAGTTTATTAAGTTAGGGGGAGACTAACCTAAATGACAAGCAGCAATGCAAATGCAAAGCTTCAATGACAAGCAGATCTTTCCCTACAAGCACAACTAAGACTAGTGCCTATAGATTGGGTAAAGGGGGTCAATTAAGTTTATACAACAAAAATACAAAGAATAATTAAAAGATCTAATTACAAGAATATAACTTTACACTTGAGATAATTACAAGATGAAATATAACAAGGATAAACTCACAATGAAACTAGCAAATTAGATGATTGCACACTGTATACAAAAGAATTCAAAAGAATGGTTAGATAACTACACAATAAAGAATTCAACTTACGCCAATGAATATGAGATATCCACAATAAAGAAAGTAACTTCAACTAAGACTAGGAAGCAAAAGAGAACTAGTGCGCAACTTTAGGAAGTGATTGCAACTTGAAAATGAAATGCCCCAATAGAGATGCGCAACTTTAGAGATATTGGACTTGAAAGTAAATGTGCCCAACTGAAAAGTAACTTAACTTGCAAAATAGATAAGTGCTCGTAAAGTAAAGTGCAAGAAAGTAAAGATACACAACTTAGATTAAGATGAATAAACTTGAAAAGTGAAAGTTGTGCAATTAAATTTTCGGAAAGTTTTAAGCCTTAGTTAGATGAGGTGAGGTTGCAGGCCTAGACTATGTGTCTACCCCTAAACTCTTACCGCTTTGACCAAAATGATTGTTGGGTGCTCAAAAAGAAGGGCAAGCAAGGCCCTTCCCTAGCTCCACAGGTCAACCCAGAATGTTTGGGTGCTCAAGCAGGGGGGACACCTAGTGTCGTGAAGTCGTCCCCGACTTAGCACCCCCTGTAGCCTCCACAAGTCACCCTTTCTTATGGTGAAAGTTGTACCAGTTATGGGTGCCTAGTTAAACTAGATAGATTACTTCCCAAATAAGTTACACCCCTAATTAGTCTAGATGTGGCTACAACCTAAGATTGTTTCAAACTTGAAAGAGATTGCAACATAAGATTACTTCCAACTTAAACAAGACATTAACAAGGTAAACAAAAAATGCAAGCCTTACCATATTGCATGGGTTGGCTAAGCCAAACCACTTTGCAAGGTGTAGGCAAAATAAATCAATGCATGTAAAGAAAAGACTTGGAAAGTAGAACAATATCACCTAGCCACTCGACCTTATCCTAAGGACAAATGGGGCAAGTAAGAAATAAACCAAATACTTTGCAACCTCAACAAAGGCATAAGGAGGAGGACAAGCCTACCAATTTTGTGCCAAAGTGGGTGAATGATAAGAATAAATAACTTAAAAGAAAAACAAATAAGCCTAGCCTCTCAACCTTGTCTTAAGGAAAAGTGGGGCAAACAATAGATGCATAAAACAAAGATAAAACTACATAGCCTTACGATTTTGCATGGGTTGGCTAAGCCAAACCACTCTGCAAGGTGTAGGCACAATTAAATTACAATAAAACAGAAATTTAAAACTTTGAGAAGAATGCAAGCCTAAGAGACTCTTGGGTTGCTTACAATGAAGGAAATAGATGAGAGAAGAAAGGGGTTTTGTTACCCCAAGTTGGGAAGCTCTTTTGGGTTGTTTTGAGGCCCAAAATGGGTAGCACCTCCCCTTGTTCTGGCGAGAACCTGAAAAAAACAGCAAGCTAATGCTTGTTGGAAATGGTGCAAAAAATACTTGAAAATGTTTGGAAATTTCTGTTAGTATAAAACAAAAATTTATTTGTAAAAAACTGAACAGTAAATGTATATTTTTATGCTAAAATCAGAACAGAAAATGTCTTAAATCAATAGAGAAAGATGAAGAAAGAAACGGAAAATTTTAGAGGCTAATGTTGGCCCAACAAGTAGTTTTCCAGATTTGAAATCTACTTGTCATAGCACCTTGGTGACCTGCAAATGGTGTCAAACTTGTTACAAAACCAGTCAAGAAGTGAGTAGATCTAATAAACAAGTAAAATACTTTACTAGTTCTATTAAAACTACCTCACTAAAACAAATAGAAATACTTCTACTTATTCTACAAAGCAAAATACTTTGCTATGGATCTCCTAATCTAGGAAAATAAACAAGCAAGAACACAAGAACAATACAATATCACCTCATTAAAAATAGCATAGCATTAAGAAGACTCCCAATGCCAAGATGGTGTTCCTCCAAAGCTTCCTTTATTCATAAAAGATCTGCATGCAAATACTTGCAGCAAAACTAGAAGAAATGGGAAAGAGAGAGAGAGAGGAGTGGGACAGATTTGGGCATAGTGGTGTTGCTCTGAAAAAAGATCCTGAAATGAGGGGGATGCGCATTCTTTTATACTTTGGAGAGGAGAGAGAGCCCTCTTGGATGAACTCCAAGTGGCAAACAACAAAAGTGAGTGAGCATCTCAAGGGGGGGCGCACTTTTAGGGTTTTGGCTAGGTTTAGGGTTTGAGGGTTGTGTGAGGGAGATGGGAAAACACCTTTTCACAGACCCAACCACTAAATTAGAACCTTAGGGGGGTGCACTTAGGGTTTAGGCAATGTTTTTGCTTTAATTTTAATGTTTGGATAAATTTCTCACCAAGGGGGGCGCACTTTTCTTAGGGAGAAGTCATGTTGAGGTAGTGGCTAAGCAAGGAGGGTTGGGATAAGTTACAAAATTACTTTTCTAACTTAGGAAAAGGCTTAGGAAACCTTTCCCACTCTCTCTCATGTCTAATTTTTTTTTTTACAATTTTTGGCATTTTTAGTTAGCCAAATTAAAGCAATTAAATGTTGACTCAAGACTAACTTGGACTCCTCATGGACAATGACCTAGCAAAGCTTGTCCAATTGAGATGAAACTTGGTACAAGAGTGTAAAGGGTCTCTTGCCATTTCTTTTGAGTACCCATACCCCTATCAAAATCCCCTAGGACCAAATTTTTACATTTTTACATCAAATTTAATTAAAATTACCATTAACTAGGTAAATTTAATAAATTAAAAAAAACTACTTAGACTCGACGGAATTCTGCAAGACTCTAGGTGATGTCTAGCATGGTCATTTACAATATTCCTAGACCCTAGTCACCCATTGGGCTCGAACATTAGAACGCCTTTCACCACTTTGGAAGATTATTGTGAGTGAAAAACTCAAGGGTAATTAAAATGGTTGGTTAGGCCGGATTAATTCCCTGAGGATAAAAAACACTCGATGAAAGGACTTCCCAAATGATAAAGTCCTAGGAAACTAACCTAAAATATGATCCATGCAGAATCATTACATTATTATCCCACGCAGAGAATCGGAAATTCCGATTACAAAAAGACATGTCGGGGGCAAAACTTTGTCTAATAGAACCAGAAAGTCTTCAACTTTGATGCACCATCAGGTACATAGCTTCATGGGACATGAAGTTGACCCCTAGCCAAAATAGGTGGTCAACACCCCTATTTCTTCTTGGCTATAGTCTAAAGGGGATGTTTAGACTACTAAGCCCTCCTCTCCGGAGTCCTCACTCGAAAAGGGACATTATAGTATAAAGGCAGCAATAGTAGCCAGGGTAATCATAATGTATTGAAAATTACTAAGTTTGCAAATGTTGTAATTTTAGACATAATGAGGTGACCATCCTAAAGACACATATGGTGACCATCCATGAAATGATGCATCACTTAGATAATTAATAACTATTCATTATTATTATTATTATTATTATTATTATTACTTATTATTGTATATATTTTGTATGTTACAGTTTCCTTAATAATAGGGAGCTGATTTATTCGTCTTTTATTCACCTTTTTTGAGTAAAATTGATTTTTGATGGGCAAAAGTCAATTATTTCTCTCAAAAAGGGGTTACAAGGGTAAAAGGGGTATTCTGGGTTAGAAAACAATACCCCCCAAGGCATATAACACCTCCTAGTACCAATTTTTTAATATTTACATCAATTTACAAGGTAAAATCTCGTTTTACGGGGAATTTTACATTTTATTAAAACAACTAAAAAATCCTACAGGGACCTAATGCATGTCCATAAGACTCTAGGTAAATGATTAGCATGGTAATATACATTAGACACTAGACTCAGACAAAACACACCAAGGCCTAACGATTAGGACATACTCCATCTTTGGAGGTGTTACCCACCAAGTTGCATTAGGATGGACTTGCAATTGAGCAACCAAAGATTAAACCAGAAATTGTTGAAAAATCAGAGTTCAGAAGTCTAGTCAGCCAATATGGCCACCTTTCTTTTTCTTCTTCTCTATACCACATCTCCATACCCCCCTTAGGGAATTGTAATAAGATGAATTTAGCTAGATAAACTTGTAAAAGGCTTAGCCACATAAGACTTAATCATGAGTGCATTACTATAGAGTGTTTTTTTTACTTATTAATTATTTCTTGCTTGAAATTTTTTAATGAGTTATAATTTTTTAGTTTTTTCACTCATTTCCTCAAAAGTTGGAGTGTGTACTAATGGTTAGGCCTTAGTAAGGTTATCTAAGTCTAGTGTTTAATGTATATTACCATGCTAGTCATCATTTTTTAGTCATATGGAAATTGGGCGAAGTCCCCCTAGGATTTTTTAATGTTTTCAGTTAATAAAAAATTTCCAGCAAACAAGATATTTTTAATTGTAAATAAAATCTACGTTAAATAAGTGGTACTAAGAGGAATTATATGCCTTGGGGGTATTCGTTTTCACACTCAGAATACTCATTTTACCTATGTACCCACTTTGTGAATGAAAATAGTGATTTTTAATCGCTTAAAATTAATTTTACTCACAAAAGGTCAATAAAAGACAAAAAAATCAGCAAAGGGTATTTTTTGGGAAACATGTTGGGGACATGTTTTGACTTAACTCACCCTCTCTTGAGTTCACTATGCCTTACTATCACTTGAGAGTGAGTTAGATGTTGARTTGATTAAGTGAGGTGTCAAGAGGGAGGAGATCCCAAGAGAGGGTGTGCCCCTCCTTCCTTGTGTGGCACATTCTGCAAGGAGGGCACACATCCCAAGGAGGATCCCACCTCCCTTGGGCCATGTGTCRCCCWTCCCATGCTTCTAATACCTCACATGTGGCATGTTGTTTGAGTCTCTAGGAGTGGTGTCATGTAATGTCCCCATTTTTGGATTCCCTTGTTATGTGGATAGCGTTACCTCAGGAGGCTTGAGTCAACCAGGTCAGAGGGGTGAGACTAGGTCATCAATGAGCCCATAAGGTTTGGAGGAGTTTTATGTGGCCCAACTTAGTTTATTTACCATTATTCATCACCAGGATCAATTACGCACAGCTTGTTCTTGGTTCTGTTGCATTCCGACCATTCTCGTAAAACAGGGTTATTATTGGACATATTTTAATTAATTACACTAAAGGTACTATTTGGAGTTCGTTTCTTGGAAAAATACCTTCGTGTAATAGCTCATTGGAACTGGGGTAAAAATATCTACAGGATGGGATGATGAAAAGTGACTTTCGGTGGTTGGAGAAGTCATAAAGGCGAATTAATCATTTTTCAGGGTTAAAAAGGTGAATTAAAAGCCACTTGAGAGGAAAAAGGTTAAAAGGGGTATAAAGGAGAGATAAGGGCTCATATTCTCCCATTATGTGTGATGATTATTGTGATTTTATTTGGAGAGCTCTTGCAGCCTTTGGGGGGTTTGGAGTAAACCCTAGTTGGATGGGTTTCGGTGGTGAGAGATCCACCCTAGCTAATCAAGCTTGGTTTCGGTGGTGAGAGATCCACCCTAGCTAAGTTAGTGGAAGAATCACCCAGGTTCTTCATTTGATTTCCATGGGTTGAAGACATTGCGGAGAATTGCAGAGAGTGTGGATCTTGTGAAGATATCCTTCATTTTGCAGAGTTTTGGGTGGCTTGAGAAAAGCCAAATTTCTTCAATGCAGCAGTATTTTGAAGAGTTCTTGGTACAGAGCTTTAGTTTGCTGAAAGGGGTCGAGTTCATAGTTCCTGGGGTCATTCCGTTGTGCTGGGCGAATTTCCTTTATGCAGGATCGATTTGCTGAAGAAAGGGGGTCAAGTGTCCTTGTAGAGACTGAAGTCTACATTGCTGGGTCTTTTTCTCTTATTTCTGGGCAGAGATCTCCGTGGAGCGGGGGTTGAATCTTCTAAGGTGGGACGCATTTGCAGTGTGGGGATCGTTTTACTTGTTTGGGAGGGCATATTACTCCTGCCGGGCACACTACTTAACCTGGAGATCGAGTTGTTCATCCCAGGCGTGGTTTATCTCTTTGCTGGCTGATATATATATATATATATATATATATATATATGTGTGTGTGTGGGAAGGTGCCATTCTTTGAAGACTGAGTTCTGGGAAGATTGGGGCGAGTATCTTGCAGTGGACTGTTGTCTCTTCATCTCTGTTATTGCTACAGCACACATACATTTTCCAGACCTGTTTATCTCTTACTCATTGCTGTGCATTCATACCTATACAGGTCAGATATCATTTGATTGTTTTGCTGTTGTCATAGAAAAGCAAATTGTGGGTTTTCTCATTGCTGTAACAGCCCAACTCAGAGTTGAATAACAGTCAGATTTGTTGAAATATATTGTTGTCACTCTTACCTATAATATTCTATATATGTGTTGTTGTTTTCTACATATATGTGTGTGCCAAATGTTCCTCGACAGGCTACAAACTGCCTAAAGAAACACATCATCTACAAACTGTTTGATGGAAGATCTAACCTATGAAACACACAACAAGCTCCCAGCAGTCACATATATGCATCAACAGTCCACAGAGAAGTACAACAACAGCAGCAAGGTTAGTTAGAGTGGGTTCTTGTGCATGCTAACCACGTGTTTGACATAAGACTTAAACCATAAATACACTCCAAAAGCTACAGCAGCAGATTAAGGGGTTTATAGAGGGTTTTGGAGTATGTTCATAAAGTGTTTGACAAAAACACTACACCAGAAATAAGCTACAGCAAACAATAAACTTAACAGCAATAACCAGGAGCGGTTTAAATTTAGTTTTGAGAGTTCCTACGAAGTGTTTGACGGAAGTTCTCTACCATATAAACACAGAAACACAGTAAAAATACAAAATAATTAGTGGAGTTATTACATGTCACTCATCCCCATCCACTTGTCTCACATCCTCCTCCATGTGGTGCACCCTCCCTCATTGGGATATTGGGCAATTGTTTGGATATCCATCAATAGCTGCGAGATCCATGGCCTTGTATGCTTCATGAAAGCGCCACAGAGCCATGTTTCCATTACTTAGGGTGATACCTCAATGGAGTCGCCAGATGAACTCAAGTCTCATCAAAGGAGGTAGAAAGGGAACGTCCCTTGGGTGGAGTCACCAAGAAAGCTAGGGAAAAGGCTTTGGGATAGCTTGCCAAAGTGTCGTTAGGGTTCCGAAGAGGATTCAAAATCCTCCCCGGCAATGGCGCCAAAATGTTATCGCACAAGTTGTAGGTTGGGCAAAGCCCGACCCAACCACCAAATGGAGACAACTTAGAGAGCACCTACCCACAGTCACCTTAGGCAGGTGTTCCTGTCACTTTAGAGGTGAGATAGTCACCTCAAGGGGGGAATCTCGATGACCCTAGGGGGAATTGAGATGGAAAATGATAAATATGAATGGATGTCCATAGAGGTTAATTCTAAATGGTAGGAAAAGCTTGGAAAAGAATCTTGGGAAGGCTTAAGGGTTGCCAAGTGAGTTGAGTGACCTGCCAAGAGTAAAGTACCTGCCCAAGGCTGTTGGGAGCACTGAGCGGGAGCGGGAGCGGGAAGCGCAGATTTTCAAAAATCTCCGGGAGCGGGAGCGTTTTTTATATAATACATAAAAAATATATTTTTTGATGCATATATATATATATATATATATATA
>JASDQU010010781.1:99582-116638 GCA_032191745.1 Picea mariana | reverse complement strand
AGTCAGTGAGTTGGTTGCGGGAGATCCGAATGTTGTGGCCGTGTTGATGCAACGCGGTTTATTGAAGTTCTTTCTGTGTTCGTTTATGCATGCACAACCAAGGCTACTAAATGCCTTGATTGACTACTGGCACCCTGATGCAGAGGCCTTTATGTTAGAGGGGCAATCACTGGTGCCCACCACCAAGGATATCTATTTTTTGACTGGCCTCTCAAGGAGAGGGGAACCAATCAACTTTAGGACGTTTCCTGCAGGACCGAGTAAGATATCGGAACTGATAGCCAAGCACTGTGAGGCTGGGACTGATCATGTGGGCTCCTAGGTACCTATCAGTAAGATCACTAACCTATCGCTGTTGGCGATATTATTACGGATTGGGCGGATTACCGGTTCTGCAGCCTTACATCAGGCATCTCGCGCACAGATGAACTGTGCGATCCAGTGCTTGAATGCACATATTTTTTTTGGAGTACTACATTACTGGAGTGCATGAAGAGGCAATTGACAGATTGCCGATAGCATACACAAAGGAATTTTGGGTTCGGGACGTTCTTGTGTTCATTTTTATTTGAGAGAGTTCCGAGATTTAGCCCTCGGGAAGTAGTACGAGGACATCAAGCATCATTTCCTCCAGTGTGTAGATGGGCAGTATTACTGCCGCGACAGGGTGGTGGAAGGACCAATGAGTCCTTTGACGATGTCTTCTTTACGTGGCTGTCATGGCAGATCCCTATGATCGAGGACTACCCATATGCAGGGATATATTTTTCTAGAGATCCTAAGATACTCGTGCCTCCTGGTGAGGAGCGAGGGGAGATGGGTAAATGTTTTTTGTATGTAGATGTGGGACCCATGCAACCTATCGATTATGCATGGAATAGGCATATTCCTCGGCCAGAAGCCACAGCTGTCGCCGCCAGAGGAGCAGCAGTAGTAGGGAACCTCCTAGCCGGGGAGGCTGAGAGAGTCCTTAGATGAGTTGAGCGGAACTTCACTGCACTCACTCGCACAGTCCCGATGGTAGAGATAGAGGACCTGCCACCATCCATGTAGCCTCATGTCGTGGGGGCACCTTAGATGTGGGTCCAATTGTTTAGGCATTTAGACCATGCTATGGACTATTATAACAGGGCCCATAGGCCCTGAACCTATTTAGACTTTTTACGTGCCACAAGCACTTACTTGTATATATTTTTCAAGGGCATAAGCCCTGTGACTCATTTATTAGTCCCATTTTTGAGGTGCTTGCGTCCATCTATGTACTCTGGTTGTTTTATGATGTTGTATATGGTTTTTTGATATTTTGTGTCTTAAGGATTACGTGTGCAAAAATGTATTTACATGCTTATGTCAACGTTCTTTTATATGTGTGCAAGATGCCAATCTAAAATTTGATTAGCTAGAGTATCTGTAATTTGGTATAATCTCCTAGGAACATGAAAATATGTAATATAATCAAAGTTTCGTTCTAAGAGACGTACCCTAAGGAATCGTCGGTGTAAAGTTGGATCATGAACCCGATATACTCTGTTTAGCTGTGACACAACTAGTTGAGCATCGAGATAGACCCAGAGATGAAAGATACCCAATGACAAGGCGTCACAAAGCAACTCAATAACTGCATTATACTCGGTGACATTATTTGTGGTGTCACCTAAGCATATACCTCTGGAAGATAAAAACTGGCCCTAAGGTCTAACGATTACCCAAGATGCGGAGGAAAGCCTCTACGTGTGATGACTAGCACCGCCTGCATACCCAACGAACACCTCAAAATCACTTGACATCTGCCATATTGATGAAAGATAACATAAATGACACGTCCATAACACTTAAAAGAAACTAAAAAGTAATAGTACAAAGACTATACATATGTTACAGAAAGTTACCCACAGTGACCTATCTATGAGTAATACTTCTTGAGGTAGAGCCCATTTCTAGGCTTCGCCAAAGCATTCCCTTCAAAATCAACCAAACGATAAGCACCTATTTTTAATACCTCTTTTATGATGAAGGGTCCGNCTTGACCTTATGTTTGTGAGCCTCCTTGGCTAGGGCCGCATCACGATGCTGCTCATTGAGATGCTCAAGGTGTACTAACCATTCTTCAAGCGGAGAAGTGTCTGGCAATAATTGTACTGCCAATTTTAGAGATGGGATCTAACATTCGATGGGCAAGACTGCCTCCAGCCCATAAACGAGTTGAAAAGGCGAGAAACCAGTTGCAGTCTTAACAGATGTTCGGTAAGCCGATAATGCCGAGTATAACATCAAATACCAATTTGACTTGGTAGAGTTGATAGTTCACTGTAGAATAGTCTTAAGAGTTTTGTTTACAGCTTCCACCTGCCAATTGGCTTGGGGATAGTAAGGTGATGAATGCTCTTGCTGTAACCCAAGCTTTGATGTTAATTCGGTCATCATTTGGTTCTGAAAGTGACTATCATGGTCAGTGACAATCTCTCTCGAGACGCCGAACCTTGCTATGATCTGGTTGAATATGAAGAGAGCTGCAATCTCTCCATCATCTGTAAAAGTTGGCATAGCTTCGACCCACTTAGTGAAGTAGTCGACAGCTACGATGATATAGCGGTGCCCCCTTGCTAACGAGGGGTTGCAAGTAGTCTAATCAATCCCCCACTTAGTGAAGGGACCAGCTGTGATGATAGGAAACATAGGAGCGGGATGTGCCCTCATCTTTCGAGAGAAGATTTGCCATGGATGGCACTTCTTGACCGATTCGATACAATCTTTGATAAGTGTCGGCCATAAGTAACCTGCTCGTAGAATATTTTGGGCTGTTGCCAACCTAGATAAATGATCACCACAAGCTCTAGTATGGAAATCGTTGAGCACGATGATGGCCTCCTCATGTGTGAGACATCGACGTAAGATGCAGTCTACACCTCTCCGATACAACGTATCATTGAGTATGAGATAATTCTTATCCTGATGGCATATCCATCGATTCTTGTCACGAGAAGCAAAGGTGGGGCATTTCAAAGTCTGGAGATAGATAAGTATATCTCTGTACCAGGGGTCTGAAGATGTAATAAAAAACATATCTTGCCGGATAGGCAATTTTTCAGGCACAACATCACCTGACTCAACCGGAAGTTTTGAAATAAGCTCTGTGAAGACCAATGACTTCTTGGACTTTGCTGAAACGAAGTCAAGTCAAATTCTTGGAGGATGACTATCCATATACTAATTTTTCCGCCTATAACTCGTCGTTTCAACATGTACTGGAATGGATTCATGACAGCAATGACGGTGGTCTTGCGAAACATAACATAGTGATGGAACCATTGAATAGAATGAACTGTTGCCAACGCAAGTTTTTCGATATGAGAATAATTGAGTTCCGGTCCTACGAGGCCTCAGCTCAGGTAATAGATCACATATTCTGAGAACGAATTGTCTTCCTGAACTAAAACCATGCCAATGGTTGACTCTGTGACAACTAGATATAATAAGAAATCTTTGTTATAGTTAGGTGGTCGTAGAAGAGGTGCGGTTGTGAGGGCGTGTTTTAATGTGTCGAAAGAGTGTTGAGCGGCTTCGTCCCAGAAAAAAGGAATGTCTTTCTTTAGTAAACGCATAAAGCTCTTGGTGATTTCAACATAGTTGGCGATGAAGCGTCGTAAGAAGTTCACCTTGCCTTGTAGACTCTGAAGTTGTAGGATTATGTGTGGGGGGGGAAACTGGATTATTGCCTCCACCTTAAGAGGATCAACCATGATCCCTATTGTTGATACGATGAAACCTAACAAACATCCTGACGTTACGCAAAAGCTGCACTTGTTTGGATTCAAGCGAATCCTAAAGTAGTGAAAATGTTCAAATATTAGTCTAAGGTGTATGGGATGATCCATTCTCTTGCGAGAGCGTGATGCTAAATCATCTAGATATGCCTCGACTATATGCTTGAAGTCATGAAAAGCAAAAGACATGGCCCACTGGAATGTGGCTCCAGCATTTTAAAGGCCAAAAGGCATCTTACGATATGCGAATGTACCCCACGGACAAATGAATGTCATTTTATGTTGGTCTTCATATTTGATTTGGATTTGATTATATCCCGAAAAACCATCCATGAAAGAAAAGGATTCACAATCGACACATTCATCAATGATCTGGTCAATGAATGGTGTTGGAAAATTGTATTTGGGACATGCCTTGTTTAAATCATGGAAATCGGTATATACACGAATCATGCCTTGTTTTTTATTGACTGACACAGGATTTGACACCCATTGAGTCAAATGGATAGGATAAATAAAACCTGCCTTTAACAATTTCTCAACCTCAATCTTGATGGCTGCTACTTTCTTGGGATTGACTGGACGAAGTTTTTGTTGAATAGGCTTGGCATCAGGATACGTTGTGATTTCATGTTCAACTATTTTCGAATCGATACCTAGCATTTCCTCATAAGACCAGGCAAAAACGTCGTGGAATTCTTTGAAAAGATCCGTGTAAATTTGAATTTCTTCGAGGGAGAAATCCACTCCGACGAAGACATTCTCCACGATGCCAGGGTTTTGAGAGATGTTGATGGGTATAGTTTTAGCGATAGTCGACATATTTCCCTCAGCATAAATTTCCTGTGTAGCTAAGAGATTAATAGGACACGACTGATCTCTTGTTATGGTTATGGTGAATTATCCCGCTTCGATTCGGCTTAACTCTGGGAGAAAATATGATCTGTGATGAATATCTTCCCAAGGTTTTTCTGGACTAGTCATTGCTTTGATTATCGCTTCATCAAAACGCAAGACTAAGTCTAACAAATCGACATTAGAGAGAGAACCCTGAGCCAAAATAGGCTCTAGAAGTGGATCTAACTCTTGTGCAAGAGTCGGATCAGGGTTAGTTGAAGCTTGCTAGACTAAAGAGTATGCTACCTCAGAGACAGAAAAAGTCATGGACATGTCTGGGTGCCCTGTCTCATCCATCGTGGATGATGGGGAAGGAAGAATCCAAGGATACTCAAAGTAAGTCATGCGGAACAATGAAACTTGAAAAATCTCAACCTTATGGTGATTAGATATAAATTTGATATTGTCGTGAGGAGGTGGGTAATAAGGTACCCATCAAGGATGGGCACAAACCAACTCCAACGTTAACGACACCTGGTTGAGGATTATCAATCATTGGGACCGTGGATGCCCCCAAAGGTGGGTCAGGTCTAGAGAAAGAAAATTGATCGATGGTCACTATCTGACCCTCATGTGGAAACAACAAGACTCGAAAAATTGTAGCAACCATATCTTACATAGAATAAGTCCAACTCTGTCCTAACAAGAGGTTATAGTCGAGGGGAGCATCAACTACCTCTACTTCAACACACACGGTTTTCCCTCCTAATTGCACAGAGAAAGAAGGAACAATGCCATGTGCTTGGAATAAATGGTCGTCGAAAGCAGTGAGGAGAGTAGGTGATGGAGACAAAACGGGCTGGCCAATGGCCTTCCAGCATGCTAACGACATAACTCATGTCGAGGCACCCTCGTCGACCACCATGCGGAAGATATTTTGAGTAAAAGTTTTTGTGGGATGAGCCACCACTATCTGAAATGCTATGTGGTAAGGCAGACGAGGTTTTAAGTCAGTTGTATCTAACATGATGGTGCCCGGATTACAAGTCTCAGTAGAGCCCAAAGAAGTTAACAAGACTTTCCTCTGAGCAGAGAAGCTTTGGAGGACCTCCAAAGTAGACATCGCACAAGGGGTTTGTGATAAATCCTCCACCACAAAATAATTATGGGCAGCCCTTGCGTTTGGGTTGTGAGAAGATTTTTTAAACACACCCTTTGGAATGCATGTCATTGTTTCTCCCAACATCTTCTCAATATGTAGAGGAAGATATGGGAGATCATCTTCTTTACCCTTCTCAGAAGCTCTTGGTTTACTATAATCGTGCACTCTAGTTGATATGAAAGCATCACCCCTAACCATATATACGTTCGCAGATGAGGGATTGTTTGGAGGTGGGCAGGTTTCTTGGATACCCCCTTCTGTGCTTGTAGAGGCTTGAGTTAGATTTTTCCCATGTTGAAAGGGATTAGTCAACACTTCTTGTTGTTGTTGTGTGACAAACTTTTGAGCCTCTGCAAGTCGAGGACAAAGATGGGTCGGGTGGTCTTCCGCACACAAGTTGCATGGATACCTCACCTTCTGTTTTTCTGTGTTGTCCCCGCTAGCATTATCAGTGGGTTTTTTATCCCCCTTACCCTTCTTTCGTTGTTTTTTCTTCCCTTAAGTCTGCTGGGTGGCCTTTGGGTTAGTCGACTACACGGTGTGTACTTTCGACGTTTGGGTAGGGGGAGAAACCAAAGAAGTAGTTTGGATGGCCGTTGTGTGTTGGATGGATAACTGTTGCAACTGTTTTTTCAATTGCTCAGCGGGCTTGGTTTGTGCTGAACCAACAATACCATCGGCATGTGGTCCAACTCTCTATCTAGTTTTATCCAGTATCAAACGTGTCACATCTGAAAATATGTTGTATAATAAACCAAACTGAGAATAGATGAGCTCAAACTATTGAGCCCTCATGATGGCATATTCTTCAGAGAAAACTCCAGAAGTCACAATGTCTTTGGATAACTGTGGGACCAAAGACTTAAGGAACCACTCAAGCAGGAATGCTGGTGGGACTAGTACCTTGATTAAAATCTTCCGACATATCCACTCTCGGATATGATCAGAGATATGGTTCGTTGTTGTCTATTCGAAATTAGTGAGAAGCTCTGTGCCATCGTTGTATCTCACAGGTAACTGGAAATGGTTAAGGAAGGCCATCGCCAGCTCGCCAAAGAAGAGTATCTTGAGCAATCGAGCTTGATGTACCATTTCACGACACTCCCAGTGAGAGTACTTTGAAACAATCACAATTGTACGGAGTCATCTTTCAATGAGTTAGATGAGAACCAAAGATGAAAGGTAGTCACATGATCACCTAGATATTCATTAGGCTTGGCCTCGAACTTTGGAATGTCCGAAGGCAACTTTGTCGGCATAGGAGGCCAATGTGGATCGTGACAAATAGGATCATTCAACAACCTTGTCAAATCTGGCAAGTGTAAAGTCGCCAGGAATGGTAGTTTGGGTTACTACTGATAACCTGGGAAAAAGGGTCCTGGAGTTTGACTGGCACCAGGTTGCCAGGAAACATTTGGCTATTGGCCCGGATTCTGGTAGAAACCATGGCCCTGACCAGCATAAGGATTTTTCATATGTGGAGACATCATCAGCTGATTTCCCAAAAAGGACATAGAGTGTTGGGCATGCATTGTATTCGAAGGACTTTGGGAAGGATTACCCCATGTTGGTCTTGCAAGGAGAGGCATAGTAGTCTATCTGGGGTTCCATTGACTGTGGAAAGAATTACCCCAGAATGAAATTCTGCAGGAGGGAATGGATCCTTGTCCTGAATTCCAAGGTCCTGCTATGTGTGCCCCCTGTGCAGGAATAGTACCCTGAGCAGGAGTACATTGTCCAAAAATGGGGTTTCCCTCAGTCGGGAAAGTGGCTGACGAGAAAGTGTTGTTACCAAACATTTTGTTCCAAGAAAATGGTGTCAAACCTACTGGCATACTGTGCGAAGGTGGTCCCTGACTCCCCGCTCCAAATAAACTATTGTGTGTAGGTTGCCCAACGGATTGCTGATGCGAACCACCAAGCGAAGGGGACGAAGGAGGGATATGACCTCCTGCGTAAGGAAAAGCGTTAAAAGGGACATGAGTTCCCCCAAAGTGACCTTGCATAGGAGCACTAGATCTCCCTTCCCCCAGACCCAAAGTTTGTAAAGTGGATTAGGTTAGTACAGGACTTGTACCCGAACTAGGCATACCGTATGAGAATGGAGGGCCTGTCGCACTAGGTGTGAAGGGGGTTGTGGCCGCCACTATAGATGGGTTCGGTCCACTGTGTGACGTAGTTGTGGTCGAGACCATGATGGCTCAGACCAATGATGGTAGGTTAGGATATGACTCTCATGTGGTGACAACCGTGGTGGGAATTAAAGAATTCCCAGAAGAAGTAACAACATTTGTTTCCATTGTTGTGTGAGGCACTGTCTAGCATTCGTGAAATTGGATTGGTACAATAAACGGTGCCAAGATATCAGTGGATGGGGTTTCAACCGAGCCAAGAGAGGTTGCTTCAAGGTCCAAAATGATTGATTCCTCTGGGGGTTGTTCAGGCACAATGGTTTGTAACCCGATCACTTCAAAAGACCCTTGTTGGTCTAGCTTCCGTCTTAATGGTGGCGGGGGTGGCTACAGTGTAATCGGCGGCAGGCCAAAAATCCTTCGTGACCGGTGGAGCTTGGGATCCTCCACTGTGTGAGAATATCCAAGACACTCTAAGGTATTCTAAAAATTCAAAAGTAACACACACTAAAAAGAAGCCCCTAAGAGATAATACAAGCAATCACTAAACTATTTGGAAGAACAGTTACAACAACCAAAACTAGAGAAGCTTACTGGTGCAAGTGAAACTCGAACACGGAAGCACCCTCCAGGTATACTCTACAAATTATGGCCCGATGTCTGTCCTAGGTACCACATTATATCCTCGCAGTCACCTGTGTATGTCCCTAAAAATATTGGCAACTAGGTTGTGAGCACGCGAACAGTCACCAGGCGGGTACATTTGAAAGTCGGGTAGACCACAATGAGCAGGGTATCGAGCCCGAAACCTGTCAAGGGTATCGAGAGAAAATGGTCTGGAAGACAACTAAGGACCTCAAACGGATTTGAGACCCACGAAGCTTTGTGGAAAATGCAAACTATGAAATCCCAAAACAAGCCCTCTATATGTGTTCTCCACTATGATTGGTCCGGCTTTGGAGGGGTTATCTCTACTACCTTTCCGCACGTGACCTCATGTTTATCCCCTGTGTTAGAGGGGGGTCCCGGATAAATTCCAAAAAACTGGACTTAGACACTCCCTATCTTAGACTCCAATGTTTGGTTTTGAATGGCCTTGAAGAGTTTCCTCTCCAACCTAATCCAAGGCCCTAGTCCTGAACTAGTTTGTGAACCCTA
The DNA here is from genome assembly GCA_032191745.1 of Picea mariana. NCBI lineage: Eukaryota > Viridiplantae > Streptophyta > Pinopsida > Pinales > Pinaceae > Picea > Picea mariana. The sequence goes on along the minus strand of JASDQU010010781.1, from coordinate 107,585 downwards.
CAAACATAAAAGTCTAGTAGATTTTAAAATTAGCATTGCTTTAATGGCTTTGTCTTACATCAAGGGGTATGAGGGTGAAACTGATGATGTGTAAAATATGGAAGAAAAAAATGAATAAAAAAGCTGGAAACAAATCTTTTACTGAATGCAAAATTTCAACAACTTTTCACAAAGAAAGATTTTTAATTTTTCTAAGATTTTGGAAAGCAAATTCAAAGGAATTTCACTCGACCACGAGCTACTTATGATCTAAGTGAACTGTAAAAACTTATAAAATAAAAGAATTTTCCCTAGCTAATGATGCAGAAACACACTTTTCAACCAAAGAAGAAAATGAAAAGAGATTTTTTTATTTATTTAAGTGCTAGTAAAGCAAGAAAGGGAAAATACGGACAAGCAAAAACCAAGAAAAACAATTCTGGCTTAAAGTGTAGATCTCAAAGAGTCAGATTACAGAACCACACAATGGCAATTGTAAAAACAATGACTCTCACACTTGTCTAAAAACCATAATTTTTTTTTTTTTTTTGTCTGTCAACTTTTAACTGAGAAAAAGCAGGCTAAGGGTAAGATGAATCCTAAGCTACTGACTGTTCAAACATAGATTCAAACACCTGATAGGAATACTTCTTATCAAAGGAGGGGATGGCTGCCCCACCCTGAACAAAAAGTATCCTGTACAAGCACGCGACTGTCACTTAAACAACACGCATACTGAACAGAGACAGAGGGCGTGTACACGCAGGCTGACCTTGTACAGTCTGCGTGTATATATAAACTCTAAGGAAAAATATGAAAACATACAGACCAGACCAGGAAGAGACCTCTGGTATTGATAACCAGGATCCCTTAAAGGCTTGGATACTCTTTCTAACACAAAAACAAATAATGCAAGGAAAAATAATAAGGCAAAAAACAATCTGAGATAGGACTGTTAGCAAACAAGACTCAGATAGAATTCCAGAAAACCCCCTGAGAATTTGTGATTCTGATAGGGAAGAGGAGGACTACCTCTAAGGTTCTCTGAAGTCCTACACGCTACTGCTATCTCTACAACTAGCGTTCACACGTGGGCTGTAAGAGGATAGGGCGCGGGTACACACGTTCAGGCCTTATGCAGGCCGCGTGTACCTCTGTGTATCCCAAAAAAAATAGTCAAGCAAAATTCAGGAAAAGATGGTATGGAAAACCAGACTCCCTGCTAGCTCAGACCTTACAGAAACAAAAAGAAAAGACAGGCAAGGAGAAAAAAAAAAAACTAGTCTTTAAACTACCCAAAAACTAAATAAAAATTCCAGGAACCCTAAAGAGTATTCTCCCCAGTATGGTCGTCAATTTTGTTGTTGGGAAAAACACCCTGCAGACTAGCAAATAGAGTTCAGACTTTGCATGCAGATTTGATCGAATAGAAATTACTTTCTATGTACATCCCTAGGTTTAAATCTCCTTTTCTCAGTAAATGCATGGAAAGATCCACCTACCTTATTACCGACATTCGATGTCGATCCTCCATTGTGCTTGATTGCTTGTTCGCAATGCTCCTTCCAAAGATGACCCGCACTCAAGACAAACAACAACTATGCATGCATGCTACTTCTATACTCATGGGTTAGAAATCAAACATAAACCAATCAAACCATAGAAAGTTCATGAATTGGGACGGAAAAAAAATTATCTTTATTACTTAAAGTGAGTCAACTTACAAAAGTTGAGACCAGCCACAACTCCTTGAACCTGATCCTGGGCTCCTCTTCTTCTGTCATTCAACTACTTTGCTTTAAATCTCCTTTGGCATGAGGAAAGGCTAAAGGGTTGGGACAATGGAATACGTAAATGGGCATAGTTTCTTTGCTATATTTCTCCCTCCTTCAAATGGTACCCCTGCCCCTTCTTTTATAGGCTAGAAGGAGCTAGGTTTTTGAACGAACCCTCGGCCATGCATGGCCGAGAGTTTCAGTTAACTCACCCATAGATTTTTGTTCCGTGGACAAATTTCCTTTTTTTTGTGCTTTTGTAGGTACACACGGGATGTTCTGAGTCAGCCAACATGTACACGCATGAAGTAATGGGTTAGGGTGCGTGGGCCTTTACACAAGAGGATTTTCAAAGAGTTGTTCAATAGAGTTTTGGCAAAGAAGGGATATGAGTTGGCCTGATGCCATGTAAGCATGTGTGGTGCAATTTAGGGTTATAACACGCTTCCTGTTGCAACTGACTTCTCTTCACTGCTCGAGGTTCATTTTACCACCTATCAAAACTCAAACCATTACCCTATATATCTTGATTCGGCTTCTATTTACTCTTCGATATCTTCACCTTGTGATTCTGAAGGAACCAATCCACATTCTCCAAGCTCCTTCCTCTCAAATTTCATCCCCGTCGATAATCCTTCAGACCCTCCCTTTCAACCCCCAAACCTTCGCCGCTAAAGCCCCAATGGCCGCAACTAGAATGGGTGGGGCCGGAGGTGCTGCCACGGGTTGTCTCGGAGGAGGAGCAGGTGGTCAAGTACCGCCTCCTTGAATATTTGCAAAGGTTGTTGCAAGATATGCCCCTCTTTTCCTACCTATCCCTCTCCATGATTTGCTAAAAAATTACATGAAAAACCTGCCCAAATTCATAGGAGAAGGCGATTTGACAGCAGCTGAACACATAAATTTTTTCAATCAGTTCCCAACATTCTCAGTTTAGAACATGAGGATGTATATTCCAAACTCTTGGTTCAAAACTTTGAGGGGAAGGTGAGGATGTGGTTCTGAGGTCTAGCAGACGGATCTATACCTTCATACGATGAACTTGAATTTTTTTTTATCAGACAGTGGGGTGAATGGAAAGACCATCTTTATTATCTAACCGAATTTGAGGATGTTTGAATGAAAAAATCTGAATGAGTTTTCGAGTTCACTCAATGTTTCAATAAATTGTACAACAAAATTCCCACTGAGGTCAAATCCTCACAACCTGTTGCAGAGGTAACTTTTGATGGAGTTGTTGACCCTGATTTCTCCCTTTCATTAAGGGAGAGAAGATCAGTGGATCTCACCAAAATGCAAGACGATGATTTGGAAATCGAATCAAATATGATGGCGCCAGGTAAGCTGAAAACCAAATTCGATATTGGAAACAAAGAAATTAGGAGATACAGGGAGCAAGGAGGACCCTCTAGATCAGGAAGATCTTCAGAGGACAAGATGGATGCTATGGCCCGAATCATCAAAGAACTATCAAACAAAATTTCAAGGATGGAATTGGAGCAGGCTAAAAGTGAACATTACCCTAGAAAAGAATTTAGAAAAAACCCTAATCCTCAAAATCATCAGAAACAAATAAAAAATGAAGACCAAAAAATTCAAACCCCTTTTAAAAGTGAAAAATTTATAGGAGGACCAGACGTAGAAGACTTCGAGGAGTTAGAAGAAGATATGAACAATCTTGGCGATATTTGTTTGCAACCTTATGTAACAAGACAAGATTACGAAAAGTTTTTGACTGAGAACAACAAGAACAACAGTGTTTCGGAGGATTCAACCTATCAAGGAATAGCATATGGTTTAATGGATGAGCTTTACTAGAAGTACAACCTAATACCTAGAAATAGGGTTCTCACAACCACTCCGGTTAAAAATATATTGCTGAGGGTTGAAACTGATGAAGCAGTTTCAAAATTGACTGACAAACAGACAGAAGAGACTAAAACCGCTAATACATAGTTTGTCAAGACAAAGATAGCGGAAGCGTCACCCTTGAGCACGTGACAACTCGACAACCCTGTTACTAAAACAAAGAATCCCCAGCCAAGGAAAGTTGAAAAGAAAGGGTTGGACGCTCAAAGCACGGAAATTGACAAAACCATGGGAAGTTTTAATCTAGAAAACGAGATCAAGAAGATCAAAATCCCTATCCCCCTTGTTGAATTGGCCAAAAACCCGATATACCAAAAAAAAATTGCCAAAATGATTAATTTTTTGGAAAACAAAAGTCAGGCTGATGCCATCCATCTAGAAGATGATAAGCCCAACATAGTTTTCGGCCCACATTTTGAAGGTGCTAGAGACACCGTTGCCCCTTTTTACATCACTTTGATAGTGTTCGATTGTTTGCTCCATAATTACATGTTAGATTCTGGAGCCTCTCACATTGTAATGCCTAAGACTATCATGGACAGACTCGGCCTAGAAATCACTAGGCCTTATGGAGATTTATATTCATTTGACTTGAGGAAATGTCAAGTGTTTAGGCATGATAAAGAACTTAGTCATAAATATTGCATAGGTACCTTCGAAGAGTGTTTTAATGGATGTGGTCATCGCAGATATACCTCCGAAGTATGACATGCTCTTGTCTCAATCCTGGGGTGCTAAACTTGGAGGCTCTCTTCAACTTGATATGACGTATGCAACGATTCCAGTTTTCGGAGGCTAGTTCACTCGTTTGTATGGAGAAACCAGATCAACGTTTACTGTTAGTGATCCTCTCAGCCCAAATAATGACCCTGTATATATTGTTGATCAGGATTTAGGTAATTGTATATTATCTCTAAAGGATGATGTTGATGCTTGTGTAGAAGAAAATTGTATAGAAAATAAAAAAGAAAAGGAACTAATAGAACAAGATGTATATAGCACAGGTGTGTGGAAAATGTTTTTTGACGGTGCCTCATCTTATCTTGGAGCTGGGGATAGAGTAATTTTTGTAGACCACACTAATAACATATGTGAGTATGAAGCTCTAGTGTTGGGATTAGAGGCCACTAGGAGAATGAAAATTTAAAACTTGGAAATTTTTGGTGATGCAGAGTTAATTGTAAAACAAGTCAATCACTAGTACCAGGCCAAACACCCTAGATTAAGGTCTTTTCAAAGTTGTGTTTGGGACCTAATCGATTTTTTTTTTCTTCTGTTAATATTCATTTCATTCCAAGAACTAAAAATCAATAGGCAAATTCCTTAGCCAAAGCTGCCTCAACTTCCGAACCTCCCACTGCCTTCAAACTCAAATACCACATACAGATGAGACAGAGGCCTTCCATACCCAATAACATACAACATTGGAAAGTCTTTGAGGATGATGAACAACTCTGAAAATTTTTAGAGACTGTAGATGAGTTTGCCAAAACGCATGCTGACCAAGAAAATCAAAATGATCCTATTTGGATCATGTAGGAAGGGGAAGACCCCCTAGAGTTCCAAGATAAAATCGCAAATCACCGCATGCTAGTTTTGAAAAATAATCAAATACCCAAGGGCTTGATTCCCTTGGAATAACTTTTTAACCATAATGACATCCCTTTCAAGACTACCTTACAGCCTCAGCCAGAAGAGGTCGAGGATTGCAATATAGGTACTGAAGAGAAACCTAGATTAGTTAAAGTGTCCAGGTATCTGTCTCCTGAGCTCAAAGGTAAATATGTTGAATTTCTTAAAAAGTATAAATATGTTTTTGCCTGGTCCTATGACAAGTTGAGAACTTATGACACGACTATAATGGAACACAAAATCCCACTAAAACCAGGTGTCAAGCCTTTTTGGCAGAAACTCAGGCAGATTAAACCTATCCTATTATTGGTGATAGAAAAGGAGTTTAAGAAACTTCTGGATGATAAAATTATAGTCCCTCTAAGATATTCTGAGTGGGTAGCTAATCTAGTCCCATTAAGAAAGAAAAACGGCGAGATCAGACTATGTGTTGATTTCAAGAACCTGAATCGGTCCTCACTCAAGGACAATTACCCATTACCTAAGATGGATCATGTTTTAGAAAAAGTAGTTGGAGCTAACAGGATGTTTATGATTGATGGTTTTTCATGTTTAATGAATGCAGGGGCAACATTTCAGCATGCCATGGATATTGCTTTTGTGGGCAAGAGAGATAAGTTCGTTGTTATCTACCTCGATGACCTCACTGTTTTCTCCAAATCTGATGTAGAGCATCTAATGCATCTTAAACAAACCTTTGAGAAATGCAGAAAGTTTGGTTTGTCACTCAATCCCAAGAAATATCATTTCGCAATGCAAGAAGGTAAAATCTTGGGCCATATCATGTCTAAGTATGGAATCAAAATTGATCCCAAAAGGATTGAGGCAATAGATACAATAATTTTTCCTAGAAATGTCAAAGAAATTCAGTCTTTTTTAGGAAAAATAAATTTCTTGAGGAGATTCATCCTTAATTTTTCCGAAATTGTGAAATTGATAACAGATATGCTAAAAAAAGACAGCGAAGTGAGATGGACGAGAGAAGCCAAAGCCTCTTTTCAACGTATCAAGAAAGTAATAAGAGAAGCACCAGTATTGGCCAGTCTAGATTACACCAAAGAGTTTTTGATTTTTCTTTGGCCTCATAACATACTATAGCAGTCGTATTGTTACAAAAAAATGAGGAGAGTTTTGAGCGACCTATTGCATTTTTTAGCAAAGGTCTTAGGGATGCCGAGTTGAAATAGTACATATTGGAGAAGCAGGCCTATGCAATGGTCAAATCCCTCAAATCTTTCAAAACATACGTATTGCACTCGAAATTCATTTCTTATGTACCTTCTAGCTCTTTTAAAGATATCCTAGTGCAACCAGACAGCGACGAAAGAAGAGGCAGGTGGTTGGCTAAGATCCATGAGTTTGACCTAGAAGTCAAACCAACTAAAATTATTAAAGGTCAGGGTTTGGCCAAATTGCTTGCTGAATCAAACTTAAAATCACTAGGGATAAATCAGCTGCAACAAACCATGGGATATCTAGAAATAAACGAGCTTGATTCCAATGCACCTACGATCGAGATTCAAGATAAGTTTTCCACTTCGGCGTTGTATCGTGACATCATCCATTACCTACTTAAGATCCTATGTCCTGCTGAGTTAACCCCGTCAAAAGCTAGGACGTTAAAGTTACATGCCGTAAAGTACTGTATCATAGATACTAAATTGTATTGGAAAGATCCCTTGGGTTTTTTACTGAGGTGTTTAGTCTAAACTGAAATAGAGGGGGTTATCGATGAATTCCATATCGAGGTGTGTGGAGGAAATCATGCGTGGAAAGAAACAACTTACAATATCTTAAGAGCTAGATACTACTGTCCCAAATTGTTCGCAGAAGTGAACACCAGAGTTTGAAATTATTTCCCTTGCCAGTTGTTCGCATGCAAACAAAGGATCCCAGCTCTACCCCTTATACTAGTTAAAACAGAAGCCCCTTTCAAGAAATGGGGACTTGATTTCATTGGAGAAATTCACCCACACTCCAGTGCACATCACAAATGGATCCTAACAACTACTGATTACTTCACTAAATGGGTGGAAGATATTCCCACCAGGAATGCAACCAATTCGATGGTATTCAGTTTCTTGGAAGATAATATTTTATCCAGATTTGGGTGCCCCCGAAAGATAATCACTGATAATGCACAAGATTTTAAATTGATGGCCATGATAAATTTTTGCAAAAAATATAACATCATACTAGGACACTCTACAACTTACTATCCATAAGGAAATGGTCTGGCTGAATCATCCAACAAAAGCCTGATTGCAGTGATAAAAAAGGTTTTAGCTGAAAACAAGAAAGCATGGAATATTCATCTAAAATATGCACTTTGGGCCAATAGAATAAGTACTAAAAGGTCAATTGGGATTTCTCCTTTCTAGATGGTATATGGCATTGATTTCATTTAGCCAATAAACTTAGCCCTACCAGTGATGAAGCTCTAGCAAGATTCAAACGAAAAAGACAATGATGTTACCAGAAGGATAAACCAGTTGGTCGAAGTTCAGCAAAATAGGGCCGAAGTAAATGAAAGGTTACAAAGATATTAGGATATAATGAAGGCCTTGTTTGATCAAAAGGCTAAAGATAGAGAATTCCTCCCTAGTGATTTGGTCTTGAAATGGGAAGCCAAAAAAGAGGATGCTGGAAAACATGGTAAATTTGATCCGATTTGGTCTGGTCCGTATAGAATTTTAGGCTCGGAGGGAAAAGATGCTGGTTATTAGAAAACCTGCATGGAGACATCCT
>JASDQU010010781.1:70273-87252 GCA_032191745.1 Picea mariana | reverse complement strand
AAACTCTCAAACAAAATCTCGAGAAAGGGTGTGGGTTGTGTTTTTCAAGAAAATCATTTGCTTTTAATTGGATCACAAACATGCCTAGGTTAATCCTGACCTTACTAGTTATCCTAATAGGAATAATTGATTCTTTTTACTCAAGGAAGTCTCCTGGACTAAAAGTCAAAAGGTTTCCGTTAAGAAGTTATTTGAATCCCATGATTTTTGAAGGCAGGAAAGAAGATTAACCAAGAGCCATCTAAATGAGTGGATATATTTTGATTCTTTTCAAAACAAATAATATTCCCTAGTATATCATATACTCGTTGATTGCCCCCACTTCAAAAATATAAAAGAATAAATACAGACAGATGGTGAAAGGAAATTCAATATTGATTGCCCCCATCTAGTCCAAAGAGATAAAGAAAGGAAATACATTTATTGATTGCCCTCATCTCAACATTTAAATGTTTGAAAACAGTGAAGTGGTGAAAGGAAATTCAATATGGGAAGTCAGATAACTTCACTGGGGTACTGAAAAGGCTCGCTGGTAGTGAAGCAATATCCTTGTATCTGTTAAAATCTATCTGTCATACACGAATTAAAAGATGTTCTGGTAATTTCTCTTCCTTTCGGTCGAATTTTATCATAGATTTCGGGGATATCCTTAGCGAACACAACACAAATACTTACTTTGAGATAAACAGAACCACATGAAACCTGATAGGATGATTAGTTTGGTCTTGATTATCTTACATAGTTTTGAGCTCAGTTTCAGGAGAAGTTTATTGAAAATCCTGCTTGAGATAGTCAGATCTTTGGTCTTCAAGAGATTTTCATTTTAGTGTCAAGATCCTACTCTGGTGTTTCACGAAGCTAAGACTTTTGACTCCATTTCCCAATGAAGGCACTCAATCTCCAGGTTCTTCTTGTCCCACAAGGAGACGAGATCCCTAGATGGCGCCTAAATGTTGACACGAAGCTTAATTTTCTTTCTATCTTAAGAAAAAAAAATAAAAAAAATCTAAGGCTTAATTTTTCCTAAGTCATGGAGTCGCCCCTAATCAAAGGGAAATATGAGCTTTTTTCCTTTTCGGGTTTTTGGGATTCGGTTTTTCCCAAAGAATGAGTCTCAGCCTTTCCTTTTTCCCGATGCCGATATCCCAAATTTTTTTTTATATGTAAAGGAAGAGTTTAAAAGGGGGGAGAATCGAAGGTTACCTTTCCCATTGCTTTCCACGAAGTACTCTTGAAACCTGTAATTACTTAAATTTTTAAAAATAATTATCTTTCCCTTAATCTTTCGTGTTTCGGGTTTTTCTCTATGTTGAAGCGCTTCGGAACTCTCAACCCTCAGACTCATGATCTTTGTTTTACCGAAATTTAAAAGGTTAATTAATTATCAACGTAGTTTTATTTAATCCCTAATACCTGTCTTAGTGCCTCACTAATCTCTTCGCAATTTCGTGATTCAGGGATTGCTTGTGATTTATCCCTCGACAACAAGATCCCCGAAGTTCCAAAACGTGAATTTGTATTTATCTCTAAACATGGTTTAAGTTTCAGGGTAATTCTTTTTCAAACAAGTTTAATGAGAATTAATCCACCTTTCGCATTTCGAAAATTGAGGAGAGCAGTGTTTTTTGAAACTTCACTTTCAAAATTACCGATATACAATAGTATTGATAACGGGTAAGTGAAGATATTTTTTCAACATGAAAGCGTATCTCCAGGTATATATTTCCATTAAAAGAGCATTTATGTTTTGACGTATGCATCTGTAAACTCGTTTAAATGTGAAATCGAAGGTTGATAACTCTTATTTTTCGAACTTCATAAGTTATACCTTACATATGCAGCTATTCACTCTTTCATGGTTTTAAATACATTTCTCTGTGAACAAATCTCTGACATAGCACTGATTTCATGGCACCTAAGAAGGCACCCAGGAAAAGTGAAGAGGTCGCAGAAGGCTCGAGTGTAGACGGGGACGTCATATCTGATACAACACCACATGCCATCGATTCCATAAGATCCTGAAGATAGATCTTCGAGACTCTGGATTACGAAATAAAAAATTTCCCTCATGACGCCAACAACAAGCTTCAGGATATAGCAGAGTTTGAGCTCCACAAAATAGTTGCACGACCACGACTCACAGGCTATAATGACATGATTAGTTGGGCCTTGGAGAGAACTGATGTAAATACGAGGAGTATTCTGGATAGCCGATGGGTCGTTATTGGTTCTTTCAGACCATAACATGTACAAGTAATGTATAAATTATCTCCTACTCCCAAGTATGTATATAATCAATATTTTGTGATTAAGTTTAAGAGGAAAGAATGTTTTGAGGTAGACCAAACCTATCCTGACATCATCAAAGAATGGTGGAGAAATGAGGGAAAGTTCAGGGCTGACACCCATGGTGTTTACGCCATGGCCTCGTTGAATGAATATATGATTTACATAGCAATGATGTTGTGTATACTTTTTGGTAAGAAAAGTCCCACCCCTTTCCCTGCATAATGGGTACCTCTTTTACATGAAGCAACTGAGGGTTACAGTTTTAATTGGGATAAGATTACATTCGATAACATGGCAAAGGAGGTCATGGAATATCAGACTGCTAGAGAAAAGGGCCAACCGATAGATTTTTACATGTCGATGTACCTCATGGATGCTATATGCTTCTCAACTCCTTTTCCTCTGATGAATTGGAGTTGGAATCTGACTTACCTAGACCCAATTCATGAATATCATTCTAGGCTTTGGGAAGAAAATGACAAAGATTTGTTCTATGAATTTTTTCATTTCATGGTAATACCACTACACTAGATGTTGTATGACTATTTGCCTCCCCGCATTTCAGAATCGGTCTGAGGAAATCTCAGGACAATCGTCGGCTGGTTCATAGAAGATAATTTTCCATCCATTAAAGTTTTCAGGTGCTTGATTCCTCCACGTGCCCTTCTGAAATTCCTCCCTAACAGACTGGTATGCAAGGAGGTGGCTCACCAAATTGTTACAGGTTTAATAGGGGTAGAATTGAAAACAACTCAAAAGAAATTTTGGCCAGCTTTTCCTGTTTAGATTGGAAAATTCTCATTTCTCAACTTAGGTCATGCCAAAGTTGAAGCAGTGGCACTAGAAGAAGTTAAATTGATAAACCTCGAGCATAGGAAGTATGATCCTTACCAGTTAGTGGGAAAACACATGTCCCACTATAATATGCAGGCTTATGAGCATGAAGAGTCCCCTTGTGACGATTTTTTCAAGGGAACTAAGACCTATGAGGAAGTATTACAAAGAGTACATGCACTTCTGTTTGACTTGAAAATTAGATTCCAGACCTTCCAGAGGCACAGACAGAACGGTCTCCCCAAAGTTCTTCAGGGAGAAGCAATCACCCTTCCTCAGGAACAAGGAGATGCTCCTCCGGGTTTCGGAAAAGAAGCGCAAGATAAAGCCAATCCTGAAGATTTTCCTCAAGAGAATGAAGGCTCTTCACAAAATGAAGAGGCCTTATAGACATAAGACCTAGAGAAAGCCTTACATACAAAATATCCAGAGATGGAAGTAGAGAGGAGGCCCAAGACACCTCCCGAAATTGGTAGGTCCACCCCTCCTTCATCACCTACTGTTGATATCATTATACCTGAGATTGTGGGAGAAACAAGGTCCATAGAGTTAGGAAGCCTAATAAATTTCTTAACCCCTCTGCAGTCCACCTTTGGATTCCCACAAATGGGAGCTATATATGTAAGTGACCTTACCCCAATTTCCAGGGGTGAAATTCCCCCTTCATAGTTTTTTTTTAGCAGGAAAAGGAAAGCTATTGTAAAGTAAGAAATGAATACGAGAGAAGGGGGCATGGTAAAGAATCACAGGGTCTTAATTGATGGTCAGAAAATAGAAGAGGATTATTTTTCTATAGAGATAGAAGGCTCTATGGGAGCCATGGCCATGACAAACCTCTTTACTATGGAAAACATGAAGACAAGGATAAAGAAAAGTAATCACATGATAGCTCAACTGCAGGATCAATTAAAAAATGCTGAGGAGAGTATCAGAGAAGAAGTCAATAAAAGTCTGGAGTAGGATAGAACTGCTGAAAAACATGAAATTCAGTCACTTAAAGTTAGCCTTGATGATATAAAACGGAAAATACAAGCGATTTAGGTGAAAGTTTCTCAACAAAGGGAACCTGTAAATCAGTTGCAGGTCAAGTTAATTCTGACAGAAGGTTGGGTCGTAGATTTAAATTTTTTTCAAACCCTCTCATTAGAAATTCATATAAAGATAGGAACTGAACAACAACAATTGATCTCCAAAATAAAGATCATCCAACATTATTTTCAAGAGGCAAGCAGATTTCTTGATAACTTTGGTTCACTAGAAAAAGAAGCTAAAGCAGTGAGGAATGCCTTTCAAAAAGTTGTCACATGTTCAGGGAACAGGGAGGTGCCAATAGATTTAAAACTTTCTATCACACAACAGATAAGAGGAGACATTATGCTAAAGGCATGGGAAGCAAATATAGTTGAGAACAAGAGATTGGTCAAAGAAATCAAAGATGACTGCAAAAGAATATTTGATTCTTTGGATAAGCAAGCATTGGGAATTGGAAGGATTGATTTCTTTGAAATACTAGAGCAAATAAATATTGTGAAACAACGGTCAGCCTACAAAGAGAGTTTACAGGAGGTTCAGGCATAAATTTCACAATTAAGAGAAATTAATATGGATGAGATAGATAGATGGCCGATATACCCTAATTTGAAATTGCAATTGATCAGGTTCACTGATAAAAGTTTTGAAGATTATTTTACGAAGGTACAGAAAAAGTTTTACTTATTTGAAATTAGAGATCTTCCGACACCACCCATAATTTTTGTTCACTTTTTAGAGAGTTGTGTTGAATGCACAACTTCAAAAGAGGGAGATACTTCAACAAAATAGTGAAGTCTCGTTCAGAAATTTACACTTTTGGAAGGGTAAACAGATGGAAAGCTAATCACGCAATGGTTAATGTTGCAGTTTTTGTAACTATTTTTCTTTCTTTTTCCTAATATGTAGGTGATCACTAACTATCAAATAGTGATGACCTTGTATAAAAAAAAAGAGGAACATGGGGATTTTTCTTTCTCTAAAAAAGGGTATTGTGATGAAAACATATATAAAAAAAATCTGAATTAATAGAAAAGAAGATTGAAGATTCTGGATCTTGCCAAATTTGAGTTATGTGTTTCTCTGTCTTTTCATATTTCTTTCATGTATTTTATTAATGAATGATTTACTACAATTTAGTACAACCTCTACTGTGGAAATATATATCTTTGTTATTCAGATCATTTACAACCTTTCCTCTGTATCAGTTATCAACTGATACAAGACCTGAAATTTTTGGATCACAACCTCATATGCTTCATTAATATTCTTCTTTCCTTATAGTTTCCTTTTTTCAATGTGAGAGTCCTCCGAAACAGATGCCTCACCTTGTTAATAGTTTATGTTTTTATCACATCATGCATGTTTCCTTTTCTTTAAGTTTTAACTCAAATACAAGAAACGACCTTTAATCCAGTTATTTCTTTAATTCATATTTTAACCCTGTCCTTCTTACATTGTGGGTTAGAGATAACTAAGCCTAAAAGTAAAACACATAATCTTATCCCCTTTTACTTTTATTTTCCATGACAGTACTAGTTATAAGACAACCTAACATTAAATTCGGTATTACAGATCAAACCAACATTGCTCTAAATTTATTTAATACTATCTTACAAACAACAAATAATCGGGTTGAACTCAAACGTTCGTGGGCAGCAATTGAAAGAGATATCAGCATTTAGGAAAACTAGGAACTCTGACAGAGACAGTTGAGAAACTGACTTTAACCTTTTCTTATTCAGCTGCCTTTTTCTGTCTTCTTTCCTTCTATCTTACAGATGCCTTGACAATATACTTTAGAGCCTTAAAGTATAAACTTAGGAACAACACAAAGTGTCTTCAAGTATGAGATAGTTTTTTTCCTGATGGCATATACATTTACGCTCATCGTGAGAAGCAGAGGCGGGGCACTTCAAATTCTGGAGATAGACTAGTATATCTCCGTACCAAGGGTCTGAAGAAGAAATCAGAAAAATATCTCCTTTAATCAATGATTCTTTGGGTGTAACATCACCTGACTCGACATAAAGTTCTTAGATAAGTTCCGCAAAGACCATCAACTTTTTAGATTTCGTAGAAACAAAATCTAATTCAAATTTATGGAGGATATCAATCCATATACTGATATTTTCGCTGATTACACATCGTGTCAACACATATTGGAATGGATTCACAACAACAATGATAGTGGTCTTGTGAAACAGGATATAGTGACAGAACCGTTGGACAACATGTACTGTTGCCAACGCAAGTTTCTCAACATCAGAGTAGTTGAGTTTTGGTCCAACCAAGACTCGGCTCAAGTAATAAATCACATGTTCTTCAAGTAGATCGTCCTCTTGAACCAAGACCATATCGATGGTTGACTTTGCCGCGGCCAAATACAATAATAAATATTTATTATAATTGGGTGGCTGAAGTAGAGGGGAAGACGTGAGGGCAAGTTTCAACTCTTCAAATGAGAATTGAGTAGCTTCTTCCCAAAGGAAAGGGACACCCTTCTTCAGTAAATGCATAAACCCTTTGGTGATATCGGCATAGTTTGCGATAAAACGCCAAAGAAAGTTATCTTTTACCTGTAAACTATGAAGTTAAGGGACTGTGCACGAGGGAGGAAATTTAACTATCCCCTCAACCTTTAGAGGATCAACCATGATCCCTATTGTCGAAACTATAAAACCTAAAATATGATCTGACGTCATGCAAAAACTACATTTTTTTTGAATTCAAGTGAATCCAATAGTAGTTACATCACTCAAAGATAAGTCAGAGGTACATGGGATGATTATCTCTCTTTTGAGATCGTGATGCTAAATCATCGATATAAGCCCTAACTAGGTGTTTGAGATCATGGAAATAAGAATACATCGCCTGCTAAAAAGTGGCTCCACCATTCTTTAGGCCAAAAGGCATATTCTGGTAAGAAAATGTACCCCATGGACAGATAAATGTTGTTTTATGCTGGTCCTCAGGATTAATCTGTATCTGATTGTATCCAAAAAAACCATCCATGAAAGAGAAGACCACACAACCTATGCATTCATCAACAATATGGTCAATGAATGGGGTGGGGACACTATCCTTTGGACAGGCCTTGTTCAAATCATGAAATTCCGTACATACATGAATCATTCCCTGCTTTTTGTTGACCAGAACAAGATTTGACACCCATTGAGTTAACTGAATGGGGTAGATGAAACCAACTTTGAGTAGATTCTCTACTTTAGCCTTGATAGCTACTTCTTTCCGAGGATTAACCGGATGAATATTTTTCCAGACCGAGTTGGTGTCAGGGTAAGTTGTTATTTCATGTTCAATGATTCTTGGATCAATGCTTGGCATTTCCTCGTAACACCAGGAAAAAACGTCGTGAAATTCTTTAAATAAATATGTATAGATTTGAATCTCCTTGGGGGAGCAGTCTACTTCGACGAAGACATTCTCCATGACGCTAGGGGTTCTGGAGATGTCTATAGGTATATTTTTAGTGATTCTTTTCATATTACCCTCGGCATAAACTGTGTGCGTAGCTAGAGGATTAATAGGAAAATACCTATCTCCAGTCATAGTTAACACGAATTCACCTGCCTCAATTCTTCCTAACTCCGGGAGAAAATAATATCTGTGATGGAGATCATCCCAAGGTTTTTCTGGAATAGTCAATGCCACTATAATCTCCTCGTCAGAGGGCAAGACCAATTCTAAGGAATTGGTAGTGGCGAGTGAACCTTGAGCCTAGGTAGGCTCGAAAAATGGATCTAACTCTTGTTCGGGAGTTGGATCAGGGTTGGCAGAATATTACTAGACTATAGAGTACACAACTTCTACCGTGGAAAAGGGCATGTACGTGCCATGATTCCTTGTCCCTTCCATCATGGCCGATGGGGAAGAAATATTTCATGGATCATTAAAGTAAGTTGTGCAAAACAACGACACTTGAAACATTTCATCCTTAGGCTGATCGAGGATAGTCGATATCATCTTGACAGCACCGAAGGGAGGTGGGTAATTGAAAGTACCCATGAGAGGTGGGCACAAACCAACCCCCACATTGATGACATTAGATTGTGGTTTATCAGTCATTGGGACCGTGGATGCCCCTGATGAAGGGTCAGGCCTGGGAAGAGAAGTTGATAAATGGTCATGATTCAGCCCTGGTGTGGAAACAATAAGACCCAAAAAACTGTAGCAATCACTACATGCATGGCATATGTCCAACTCATTCCTAACAAGAGTTTGTAGTCGAGAGGTGCATCGACCACTTCAACCTCGACACACAATATTCCCTCCTAATTGCATGGGGAAAGAAGGGATGATTCCATGTGGTATGAAAGAACGACCCTCGAAAGCCATAAAAAGACTAGGTGAAGGAGACAAAACGGTTTGGCCAATGGCCTTCCAACACGCTAATGACATCACACATGTCGAGGCACCCTCATCAACCACCGTACGAAAAATATTCTGGGTAAACATTTTCATGGTGTAAGCCACTACTATCTGAAATGTGACATGATATGGGAGATGAGGCTTCAAGTTGGTTGTATCAAGTGTGATAGTTCTCTGATTACATGTCTCAGCAGATCTTAAGGCAGCTAGCAAATCCTTTCTCTTCGAAGGGAAGCTCTGGAGGACCTCCAAAGAAGACATCGCACAAGGGGTTTGTGACACATCCTCCACCATAGAGTAGTTTTAGGTGGCCCTTGCTTTTGGATTATGCGAAGCCTTATTGAATGCCCCTTTTAGGATGTGTGTCATTATTTTGGCTTCTTTCCCCTTTTCAGTAGTACTTGGCATTCCATAATTGTGTGCCCTAGTAGCTATGTGAGCTTCACCTTTCAACATATAAACATTTGAGATTGAGGGATTACTAGAAAACAAAGGGGGTCCCCAACTACCCCCATCCATGTTGGTAGAGGCTTGAGTTAAATTTTTCCCATGTGGAAATCGGTTCGTTAACACAAAATGCTGTTGTTGTGCCAATAACTTTTGGGCTTCTGCGAGTTGATGGACCAAGTGAGTCGTGTGGTCTTCCATGCAAAGGTTACACAGATACTTCAAATTCTTTCTCTCTGTGTTATCCCCGCCATCATTATTGGTGGGTTTCTTATCCCTCTTACCCTTCTTTCGTTGTTTCTTCTTCCCGTCGTCCTACTGGTTGGCCTTCGAGTTCGTCTGTGTACATCCAACGTCTGATTAGGGGGACTATCCGAACTAGAGGTTTGGTAGAGATGATTTTAAGGATGGAAAGTTATTTTAAAATGTAGAAACCTTGAAAAATCTTATTAATCCTTCATATCCCAACTATAAAATGTTTGACGATATTTTTGTAAAAATATTCAAATTTCTAAGGATTTTATATAGTTTGTATAAAATTTGGGCGATTTTTAAGGTAAAATAAGTTTATCCTATAGAATTTGGAAGAATCATTTTCAGAATAACAAATATTTTTTTGGGAAAAACCATGGAAAAATAGCCCATGAGAGAAATTTAGCCCCTAAAATCAACCTTGAGGTTTGGCTGGCTGTTGTTTGTTGTATCAACAATTGCTGCAATTGATTTGACAACTGATCAGCGGGCTTTTCTTGTGTTGAACCGAAAATGCCATCGACATGTGGTCCAAAATTTTTTCTGGTCTTGTCAAGTATAGACCTCGGTGCATCTGTGAAAACTTCGTAAAGTAAACCAGTCTGAGAGTAAATCAGCTCTAGTTGTTGAGCTCTCATTAGCACTTCTTATTCTTAAAAGACCCCCGACGTTGCTACATATTTGGATAACTGAGGGACCAAATAATTGATGAACCACTCCAATAGGAAAGATTGTGGCATTTGTACCTTTATCAAACTCTTCCGACGTTTTCATTCTCGGACGTGATTAGAGATATGGTATGCCTTTGTCTACTCAAAGTTGGCCAAAAATTCGGTGTCGGCATTATATCTCACAAGTAATTGAAAATGGTTTAAGAAAATCATTTCCAATTCGCTAAAAGTATAGTATATTGAGTGGTCGAGCTCGATGTACCATTTCGTGTCACTCTCAATGAGAGTTTGTTGAAACAGACACAACTGTACATATTCGTCTTTCAATGAGTTGGACGAGCACCATAGGTGAAACATAGTCACATGATCACCTAGATCTTCATTAGGTTTACCTTCAAACTTTGGAATGTCTGAGGGTAACTTGGTCGGCATGGGAGGCAAATATGGATCATGAAAGATTGGGTCATTTAATAATCTTAACAAGTCTGGAAATTGCAAAGTTTCTAGAAATGGTAGCTTAGGTTGTTGAATATGTACAGGAGGATAGGGGCCTGGGTTTTGGTTGGCAACAAGTTTCCAGGAAAAGTTAGGCTGCTGACCTGGGTTCTGGGAAAAACCATGGCCTAGGCTAGCATTCAGATACTGCACTTGTTGAGACGTCATCAAATAACTCCTGTAATAGGACGTTGAGGGATGGGAAGGGATTGATCCTGATGTTGTGTTCCAAAGGTTCTGGAAAGGGTTTCCCCCTGTCGATCCGATGAGCATAGGTACTGAGCCTTGTAGGGGGTTCCATTGACCATGGAAAGGGTTTCCCCTTGTCGACATTCCTGACGAGGGAACTGATCCCTACCATTGATTCCAAGGTTCTTGAGAAGTGTGTGCCCGCTGTGTAGGAATAGTACCCTGCACAGGATTTTGTGATCCAAAATCAGGTTTTCCCCCGACTAAGATTGCAACTAACAAGAATGTGTTGTTACCAAATGCACCAACCAAAAATAACAACAAAGAACCCATCGGTGTGGTACTAGAATAAGTTCCTTGACTACCTGCTCCGAAGGAGTTGTAGTTCATGTTCAGCCAGGCGGGTTGCTGAGAAGCACCAGCAAGCAAGGGGGACAATGGAGGTATATGACCCCTGCCATAAGGGAAACCATTATAGGGGGTTGAGGTGCCCCCCATGGATCCTTGCAGATAATGTTTTGAGCTCCCTTCCCCCAGAATCATGGTCTCTATGTTGGAGTAGGTGAGGACCAAGTTCGTATCAAAACTAGGCATCCTGTATGAAAATAGAGGGCCTATCGCACTCTGCGTGAAAGCTGCAGTGATCGTCGCCATAGATGTAATCATACCACTACCTGCGGTAGAGGTGGTGGAGACCATAGTGGCCTATACCTGTGAAGGTGAGTTAGGAGGAGGAATGCCCCTTGTAATGGCACTCGTAGAGGGAGTATGAGGACTCCCTGATGAAGTAGAAGCATTTTCTTCCATTGCTTCTTGTAAGACTATCTGATGCTCGTGATGCATTACCCTTGGAGGGGTAAGCTGTATCAAAAGTGGCACCAACAAGTCAATGATCAGAGGGTTGTAAGGACTGAGAGCTTCTACTCCAAGGTCAGAAATAGTTAGTTCCTCTAGATATGAGTATTCTCCTCTCAGAGTTGGTTTAGGTATAGTTTCCTATGGCTCGGTGACCTCAAATGACCCTTCTTGGTCAAGTCTTTGCCTTCGTGGTGGAGGTGGTGGCTCCAAGTTAACCGACAGCAAGCCCAAAAGCCTTTGCGATCAGTGGAGATATTTATCTTCCACTATGAGAAAATCAATGACACACTAAGGATTTTCTAATGCTGAAGAACAAAACACACACTAAAAACTTTCCTATGAGATATAGCAAGAAAACCACTATAACTAGTTGGAAGAACAGTTACACTAGCCAACACTACAACAACTTACTGGTGCAAGTGAAGCTCGAACATGGAACCACCATATGGGTATACTCTACAAAGAGTGGCCCAATGTCTATCCTAGGTACCGAAGTATACCCCCGTAGTCACCTGTGTAAGTCCCTAAAAAAAAGGGCAACTAGTTTCCCAACTCATGAACAATTACCAGGTGGGTACAGTTGACAGTCGGGTGGACTGCAATGAGCAGGGTATCAAGCCTAAAACCTATCGAGTGTTACAGAAGACGAATGAGGACCTTGAATGGATTTGAGACCCATGAATCTTTGTGGCAAATGAGATCAACGAAATCCAAGGATAAGTCCACTATATGCGTTCTCGACTATGCTTGGTCCGGATTTGGAGGGGTTATCTTTGCTACCTTTCTGCACTTGACCTCATGTTTAACCCCTATGTTAGAGGGGGGTCCCAAATAATTTCCATGTTACTGGACTTATACACTCTCTAGCACAAACTCCTATGTTTGTTTTATAGCCTTGAAGAGTTTCCTCTCCAACCTAAATCAAGGCTCTAGCCTAGTCTAGTTAATGGACCCTACAAACATAAAGTTTGATTAATTTTAATTAATCGTTAATTTTAAGTGGTTTATCTTAATTCAAGGGAACGAAAATGAAACTAGTGGTGTTTGTAAAGAGAATAAAGAGAAGAACAAAAGTTGGAAACAAATTTCTTCTTTTTCAAGAGATTTGCAAATTGAAAACTCTTTAACCAAATTTTATAACTAACTTACTTTCCAAGATCTTTTAAAAGAAAAAACCTAAAACTGAATTTTGCTCGACATGATCTACTTAAAGTCCCAATTATTCAGTAAAGAACTTAAGAAAGCACTCTTCTTCCTGATAAATAAATAAAACTAACCTAAGTACTTAACCAAACAAGAAAATGAAATCTTTTTTTATTTTATTTTATGCTTCAAAATAAGAAACTTGAAAATGAATTCTTTTCTTTTCTTATAAATCAAGTAAAAGGGAAAATTACAGACAAGGAAAGAACAAAGAAATTGACTTCTGGTCTACCGCAGATCACAGGGAGTTATGGAAGGAAACACAAAGGCTAAAAAAGAAAAGACTCACAGACTCATCAAAAACCCTTTCAACGAAAACACAAGAAATCTTGAAAGATAAATAAACTGATGCCAAACCTATACTTAAAGAATGTAACTACAAAGACCAATACTAAATCAGGAAACCCATGAGAAGTCAAGCTTCAATCAAGGAAGAGGATGAGTGCCTCTTATTAAGAAAAAGGATTCCTAACATAGGCACACTACTGACACTTAAGAAACCTACGTATGTATGTGGGTTGTCCAAAGGTAGGGCATGTATGTATGCGTGCAAACCCACTATAGGCCACATACACCTCTGTAACTTCTAGAAAAAAAGAAAACTAACAGTCAAGATGACCAAGCAGGGAGTACTGGTATGGCAGAGTAGAATCCCTTGAAGACTCAACAACTTATAGAGAACTCAAGGAGGTAATTAAACCAATTAAAACACCCAAAAACATCCCCTAAAAACCCTAGAGGCTCCCTAGTATGGTCGCCAATTCTGCTATAGTGGGAAAACCCCCCTATGGAATACACTAGGGTTCAATCATGCAGGAAGAGCTAACCATCTAAAGACTCCTACTTTTAACAAATATCTCAATAATACCTCACATTCATGCATAAAATACAAAGTATAAGGATCTGGTAGTCTTACCTTAAACTCCGCATCCGGTGTCGATCCTTCTGCGTTCAATCTCTTCTCGATTGCAAGTCTCCTCCCAAGGCTGACCTGCATTCACCAAAAGAAAAACAAGAAACTATGAACATGCATCTTATATATGAATTAGTGGGTTATGTGTCGTAACGAAATGTAAATCAAACATAAAGATTGAACACATCATATGGCAGGACGGAAAAAGTGCTTCTTTATATTAATCTCACAAAGTCACTTACAAAATGAGATTGAGGAATGCTCCTTGAACCCAGTCCTAGGATCCTCTTCACCAAGATCCAACTGCTTCCACATATCCTTCTTCTCTCACACTTCTCTCTAGAGAATGGGCATTGTCTTATGAATAAGGAAAAAATCAAGAATAGGGAATTCTGGCTCAAAACTCACAATGTGGCTGCAAATTCTTGGGGCTAGGGGGGAAAGTGAAATGGGAAGAGTTTCATTGTTGCTATGTTTCTCCTTGGAATGAGACCCCAACACCTCCTTTTATATGAGAAAAGGATGGTTATTCAGTTGGGTATTGGGCTATAGGCGGTGGATTAGTTGGGAAACTACCCAATAGCCCGTAATCTCAACGAATCCCTTGCAACTTTTGTGGGCATACATGGGCTGTAATAGTGCATCTAGCATACATACACAGGAAGTAGTGGGGTAGCTAGCACACATATGTGGACAATAGTGATGCAAGGTGCGTGCATCTTCAAAAATAATCTTGGAAAAGATAGTAAATAATATGGCCTTATGCTAGGTATGCATGTATGGTGCAATTTAGGGTTATAACAAAAGCCCATCGATAAATTGGCCATATCGCAAGATCTAGAGAAATATTCCACTATTAAACACTGCAGAGTCTAATTGGGCCTCGGTGGCGGGTTTGGTTCCTACTGTTGAATTAAAGGGATCTAGGACCCATCAACACAATTGGTGCCTGTAGATTCCTAGGGTTTGGTTCCTTTTTCATATAATATTTCAGACAACCTGTAGATTCAAAACAACCCACATGCATGGCTACTCATTCCCAATACAACCCACACACACTGAGTACTCCTGAAAAGAGTGACTCACCATAGCCCAAGGAAGAACGTTTGTTCCCTGATATACCTTACACTCTTCCTCACGAGGAATTAAATCAATTCAGAAGAATCACAAGAGCATACGCTTGAAAATTCAGTGCGCTTTCTTTAGCTCGGATACTTCCTCGAACACAAAAAATAAGCGGACCAGTGGTCAATACTCTTGATGAGGTTTTTGTGCACACGGTAGTATACCTAAAAGATTTTTCAATCACCGAAATTGAAAATCCTCTTAATCTGATCCCTGAAACGCTAGCCGACGATGTCTCTGAACTAGATGATTTTTCAGAAGAGGAGGCATTTAACTCGGAATCCAAATATATGGAAGATAAAAATGACCATGATGAAGAAGGGGGAAACCCACCTCAGAACAATCAACCTTGGTTGGACGAATATTCTTTGGCCATCCCAAGGTGAGTGCATAATCTTTCCCGACACCTGGAGAAGTTACTTTCTAAATTCAACCCCGAGACTTTAGGATTTCTTGAAGACCATATCATGAAATTCATACTAGCGATCAGACTTATGCATGTCCAACATGAAGACATAGTATGCAAGATTTTCCCCTATACGTTTGAGAATTCAACTTCCACATGGTATTTTAATATGCCGATAGGATCTATAATTAGCTGGACGAAGTTTCAGAAATATTTTATAGATAAATTTGTAGAGGAAAATACTACGGAAGTTTTGATGGTTGAGTTGCTCGCCACCACGATGAGTTTGAAGGAAAGGGTCAAATATTTCAATCAAAGATTCACTACCATCTTAAACAGGCTTCAGCCGAAAGCTAAACCAACTCAGGAATTTGTGAAGAGGACCGCCAAACGAACCTTAGCTTAGAATTTTTAAGAAGACAAAATGATAGAATTCCAGATAAAAGGGTCTAAAGAAGGCCAGGTCTCTTTAGTTAAGAAAGAATTTCAACCTCCTCCTAGGATAGGGCTCCTTTTGACTAGACTGCTAGGGAAACAAGTAGAACAGACTCCTGACAAGGGTAACGGAGACATAGAAGATCTACAACACGTGGTTAAGAAATTATCAAACGAGATCATAGACATGAAAATAACTGCAAGGGAGGGAAACAAAGGACAAAGTCCCTATAAGCCTTTCTTTAAAAGTAACCCATCCTTCAAATAAATTGACCCTCCCCCGACAAACTTAAATATCGATCTAGAAAATGTGGCATCTGATTCTTTATGTATCTACCATCAAGAAAACCACTCTGAAAGAGACTGCACTCAATGGGTGCATGCCATGAATTTGAGGCCAACCAGTTTTTAGATAAGTTTTCCCTAAGCGAACAACCAAGCGGTTTAGTTATGAATGTTGTTGATCAAGAAGGCATTGATCCACCAGAAGATACAACCATGTTGGTATGGGATCTTGAACTAATTATGCCTTCCGATGAATTATTTCAGGTTCAAGAACCACCTACATAAGTCTCAGTTGAGCAAACACGAAGTAAGGGTCCACTTGTCTCAAAAGATCCTACTACTACCCAAAACCCGGGAGGGAAAGCGAATCTCGATCACCCAAAAGAACCTTTTTCTCCCTGTAATAACCCTATAAGCATCCATATCCAAGAGTCACCCAAACTTTATTACAACGTAATTGAATATTTGAAGAAGTTCAAGGCTAATATATCAGTTATGGACATTTGTAGGATCCCTCCACAAAAGGAATTCCTATTATAGGCTTTGAAATCTATAACACACCCACGATGGGGCGAAAAATAAAAAAAGCAGTCCTCCTTACAAGAACAAATACTCTTTCTCCTTATGGGTTCTAATTTGGAAAGTCCAGGATTGAGCCCAAGCCTCTGGTGAAGATTCTCCGAGTCTAACTCAAATGAGACTTTGATACCATGATAGTCTCACGTCTAAATATGACACAGGCCCTTTCGACCTCTGTTGTAGGTCTTATGATGCTCTTGATATTCTACTTTGCGCTTCAACGAAGTCTCGGAGTTGGAGTTAGCCCCTTTTCTATTGGCCTCTCCTCATATATGATCTTGGCGATGACCACACGATTGCAGTTGCAGCCATAAGAGGTTTTGGGTCAAACTACTTTTGGGCCCGCAATCCTCCTTAAGTCTCCACATGTCCTCCTAGCAAAACCATGGTTTGAATTGTGGCCCGCCCTCGATAATTTAAAATTCATGCAACTCTTGTCCCCACAATGCTATGGGATCGTTGATGTTGCAATCTTGACGATATTGTCTGAATCGAAGGTTTAGATCTGCGCCTCTCAAATCTACGAACCATATCGGTCCCTCCTAGATCAACGACTATGATCTCTTCGCAATACCAGACT
>JASDQU010010781.1:34461-44744 GCA_032191745.1 Picea mariana | reverse complement strand
CACATCGTGTCAACACATACTGGAATGGATTCACAATGACAATGACAGTGGTCTTGTGAAACGGGATATAGTGACAGAACCGTTGGACAACATGTACTGCTGCCAACACAAGTTTCTCAACATCAGAGTAGTTGAGTTTTGGTCCAAACAGGACTCGGCTCAAGTAATAAATCACATGTTCTTCAAGTAGATCGTCCTCTTGAACCAAGACCATACCGATGGTCGACTTTGCCACGGCCAAATACAATAATAAATATTTGTTATAATTGGGTGGCCGAAGTAGAGGGGAAGACGTGAGGGCATGTTTCAACTCTTCAAATGAGCACTGAGTAGCTTCTTTCGAAAGGAAAGGGAAACCCTTCTTCAGTAAATGCATAAACCCTTTGGTGATCTCGGCATAGTTTGCGATAAAATGCCGAAGAAAGTTATCTTTTACCTGTAAACTATGAAGTTAAGCGACTGTGCATGGGGGAGGAAATTTAACTATCCCCTCAACCTTTAGAGGATCAACCATGATCCCTATTGTCGAAACTATAAAACCTAAAATATGAGCCGATGTCATGCAAAAACTACATTTTTTTGGATTCAAGCGAATCCGATAGTAGTGACATCGCTCAAAGATAAGTCAGAGGTACATGGGATGATTATCTCTCTTACGAGCTCGTGATGCTAAATCATCGATATAAGCCCTAAATAGGTGTTTGAGATCATGGAAATAAAAATACATCGCCCGCTAAAAAGTGGCTCCACCATTCTTTAGGCAAAAAGGCATATTCCGATAAGAAAATGTACCCCATGGACAGATAAACGTTGTTTTATGCTGGTCCTTGGGCTTAATCTATATCTGATTGTATCCAAAAGAACCATCCATGAAAGAGAAGACCTCACAACCTATGCATTCATCAACAGTATGGTCAATGAATGGGGTGGGGAAATTATCCTTTGGACAGGCCTTGTTCAAATCATGAAATTTCGTACATACACGAATCGTTCCCTGCTTTTTGTTGACCAGAACAAGATTTGACACCCATTGAGTTAACTGAATGGGGTAGATGAAACCAAATTTGAGTAGATTCTCTACTTTAGCCTTGATATCTACTTCTTTCCGAGGATTAACCAGATGAATATTTTTCCAGACTGAGTTGGCGTCAGGGTAAGTTGTTATTTCATGTTCAATGATTCTTGGATCAATTCCTGGCATTTCCTCGTAACACCAGGAAAAAACATCACAAAATTTTTAAAATAAATATGTATAGATTTGAATCTCCTTGAGGGAGAAGTCTACTTCGACGAAGACATTCTCCATGATGCTAGGGGTTCTAGAGATGTCTATAGGTATATTTTTAGTGATTCTTTTCATATTACCCTCGGCATAAACTGTGTGCGTAGCCAGAGGATTAATAGGACAAGACCTATCTCCAGTCATAGTTAACACAAATTCACCTGCCTCAATTCTTCCTAACTTCGGGAGAAAATAATATCTGTGATGGAGATCATCCCAGGGTTTGTCTGGAATAGTCAATGCCACTCTAATCTCCTTGTCAAAGGGAAAAACAAATTCTAAGGAATTGGTAGTGGCGAGTGAACCTTGAGCCTAGGTAGGCTCGAAAAATGGATCTAACTCTTATTCGGGAGTTGGATCGGGGTCGACAGAATATTATTGGACTATAGAGTACACAACTTCTACCACAAAAAAGGGCATGGACGTGCCATGATTCCTTGTCCCTTCCATCATGGCCGATGGGGAAGAAAGATTCCATGGATCATTAAAGTAAGTTGTGCGAAACAATGACGCTTGAAATATTTCATCCTTAGGCTGGTTGGGGATAGTCGATATCATCTTGACATCACCGAAGGGAGGTGGGTAATCGAAAGTACCCATGAGAGGTGGGCACAAACCAACCCCCATGTTGACGACAATTGATTGTGGGTTATCAGTCATTGGGACCATGGATGCCCCTAATGAAGGGTCAAGCCTGGGAAGAGAAATTGATAAATGGTCAAGATTCAGCCCACGTGTGGAAACAATAAGACCCAAAAAACTATAGAAATCACTACATGCATGGCATATGTCCAACTCATTCCTAACAAGAGTTTGTAGTCGAGAGGTGCATCGACCACTTCAACTTCGACACACAATCTTCCCTCCTAATTGCATGGGGAAAGAAGGGATGATTCCATGTGGTATGAAAGAATGACCCTCGAAAGCCATAAAAAGAGTAGGTGAAGGAGACAAAACGGTTTGGCCAATGGCCTTCCAACACGCTAATGATATCACACATGTTGAGTCACCCTCATCAACCATCATACGAAAAATATTTTGGGTAAACATTTTCATGGTGTAAGCCACTACTATATGAAACGTGACATGATATGGGAGATGAGGCTTCAAGTTGGTTGTATCAAGCATGATAGTTCTCAGATTACATGTCTCAGCAGATCTTAAGGCAGCGAGCAGATCCTTTCTCTTCGAAGGGAAGCTCTGAAGGACCTCCAAAGCAGACATCGCACAAGGGGTTTGTGACAAATCCTCCACCATAGAGTAGTTTTAGGTGGCCCTTGCTTTTGGATTATACGAAGCCTTCTTGAATGCCCCTTTTAGGATGTGTGTGATTATTTTGGCTTCTTTCCCCTTTTCAGTAGTACTTGGCATTCCGTAATCGTGTGCCCTAGTAGCTATGTGAGCTTCACCTTTCAACATATAAACATTCGAGGTTGAGGGATTACTAGACAACAAAGGGGGTCCCCAACTGCCCCCATCCATGTTGGCAGAGGCTTGAGTTAAATTTTTCTCATGTGGAAATTGGTTCGTTAACACAACAGGCTGTTGTTGCGCCAATAAATTTTGGGCTTCTATGAGTTGATGGACCAGGTGAGTCGTGTGGTCTTCCGTGCAAAGGTTACACAGATACGTCGACTTCTTTCTCTCTGTGTTATCCCCGCCATCATTATTGGTGGGTTTCTTATCCCTCTTACCCTTCTTTCGTTGTTTCTTCTTCCCGTCGTCCTACTGGTTGGCCTTCGAGTTCGTCTGTGTACATCCAACATCTAAGTAGGGGGACTATCCGAACTAGAGGTTTGGCAGGGATGATTTTAAGGATGGAAAGTTATTTTAAAATGTAGAAACCTTGACAAATCTTATTAATCCTTCATATCCCAACTATAAAAAGTTTGACGATATTTTTGTAAAAATATTCAAATTTCTAAGGATTTTATATAGTTTGTATAAAATTTGGGCGATTTTTAAGGTAAAATAAGTTTATCCTATAGAATTTGGAAGAATCATTTTTAGAATAACAAATATTTTTTTGGGAAAAACCATGGAAAAATAGCCCATGAGAGAAATTTAACCCCTAAAATCATCCCTGAGGTTTGGCTGGCTGTTGTTTGTTGTATCAGCAATTGCTGCAATTGATTTGACAACTGATCAGCGAGCTTTGCTTGTGTTGAAATGACAATGCCATCGACATGTTGTCCAAAATTTTGTCTGGTCTTGTCAAGTATAGACCTCGGTGCATCTGTGAAAACTTCATAAAGTAAACCAGACTGAGAGTAAATCAGTTGTAGTTGTTGAGCTCTCATTATCACTTCTTCTTCTTAAAAGACCCCCGACATTGCTACGTCTTTGGATAACTGAGGGATCAAATAATTGATGAACCACTCCAGTAGGAAAGATTGTGGGATTTGTACCTTTATCAAACTCTTATGACATTTTCATTCTCGGATGTGATTAGATATATGGTATGCCTTTGTCTACTCAAAGTTGGCCAAAAATTCGGTGTCGGCATTATATCTCACAAGTAATTGAAAATGGTTTAAGAAAATCATTTCCAATTCGCCAAAAGTAGAGTATATTGAGTGGTTGAGCTCGATGTACCATTTTGCGGCACTCTCGATGAGAGTTTATTGAAACAGACACAACTGTACATAGTCTTATTTCAATGAGTTAGACGAGCACCATAGGTGAAATGTAGTCACATGATCACCTAAATATTCATTAGGTTTACCTTCGAACTTTGGAATGTCTGAGGGTAACTTGGTCGGCATGGGAGGCAAATATGGATCATGATAGATTAGGTCATTTAATAATCTTAACAAGTCTGGAAATTGCAAAGTTTCTAGAAATGGTAGCTTGGGTTGTTGAATATGTACCGAAGGATAGGGGCCTGGGTTTTGGTTGGCAACACGTTTCTAGGAAAAGTTAGGCTGCTGGCCTAGGTTCTGGGAAAACCCATGGCCTAGGCTAGCATTCAGATACTGCACTTGTTGAGACGTCATCGGATAACTCCTATAATAGGACGTTGAGGGCTAGGAAGGGATTGATCCTGACGTTGTGTTCCAAAGGTTCTGGAAAGGGTTTCCCCCTGTCGATCCGACGAGCATAGGCACTGAGCCTTGTCGGAGGTTCCATTGACCATGGAAAGGGTTTCCCCTTGTCGACATTCCTGACGAGGGAACTGATCCCTACCATTGATTCCAAGGTTCTTGAGAAGTGTGTGCCTGCTGTGTAGGAATAGTACCCTGCACAGGATTTTGTGATCCAAAACTAGGTTTTCCCCCGACTAAGATTGCAGCTAACGAGAATGTGTTTTTACCAAATGCACCGATCAAAAATAACAACAAAGAACCCATCGGTGTGGTACTAGAAGAAGTTCCTTGACTACCTGCTCTCAAGGAGTTGTAGTTCATGTTCAGCCAGGCGGGTTGTTGAGAAGCACCACCAAGAAAGGGGGACAACGGAGGTATATGACCCCTGTTATAAGGGAAACCATTATAGGGGGATGAGGTGCCCCCCATGGATTCTTGTAGATAATATTTTGAGCTCCCTGCCCCCAGACCAATGGTCTGTAGGTTGGAGTAGGTGAGGATCGAGTTCGTATCAAAACTAGGCATCCTGTATGAAAACAGAGGGCCTATCACACTCTGCGTGAAAGGTGCAGTGATCGCCGCCATAGATGGAATCATACCACTACCTGTGGTAGAGGTGGTGGAGCCCATAGTGGCCTAGACCTGCAAAGGTGAGTTAGGAGGAGGAACGCCCCTAGTAATGGCAGTCATAGAGGGAGTATGAGGACTCCCTGATGAAGTAGAAGCATTTTCTTCCATTGCTTCTTGTAATACTATCCGACACTCGTGATGCATTACCCTTGGAGGGGTAAGTTGTATCAAAAGTGGCACCAACAAGTCAATGATCGGAGGGTTTTATGGACTGAGAGATTATGCTCCAAGGTCAGAAATAGTTAGTTCCTCCGGATATGAGTATTCTCCTCTCAGAGTTAGTTTAGGTACAGTTTCCTGTGGCCCGGTGACCTCAAATGACCCTTCCTGGTCAAGTCTTCGCCTTCGTGGTGGAGGTGGTGGCTCCAAGTTAACCAACGGCAAGACCAAAAGCCTTCGCGATTAGTGGAGATGTTTATCTTCCATTGTGAGAAAATCAATGACACGCTAAGGATTTTCTAATGCTGAAGAACAAAAAACACACTAAAAACTTTCCTATGAGATATAGCAAGAAAACCACTATAACTAGTTGGAAGAACAGTTACACTAGCCAACACTACAGCAACTTACCGGTGCAAGTGAAGCTCGAACACGGAACCACCGTATGGTTATACTCTACAAAGAGTGGCCCAATGTCTATCCTAGGTACCGTAGTATACCCCCATAGTCACCTGTGTAAGTCCCTAAAAAAAAGGGCAACTAGTTTCCCAACTCATGAACAATTACCAGGTGGGTACAGTCGACAGTCGGGTGGACTGCAATGAGCAGGGTATCAAGCCTAAAACCTATCGAGGGTATCAAAATCAAGTGTTATAGAAGACGACTGAGGACCTTGAATGGATTCGAGACCCATGAAGCTTTGTGGCAAATGAGATCAATGAAATCCAAGGATAAGTCCACTATATGTGTTCTCGACTATGCTTGGTCCAGATTTGGAGGGGTTATCTCTGCTACCTTTCTACACGTGACCTCATGTTTAACCCCTATGTTAGAGGGGGGTCCCAAATAATTTCCATGTTACTGGACTTATACACTCCCTAGCACAAACTCCTATGTTTATTTTATAGCCTTGAAGAGTTTCCTCTCCAACCTAAATCAAGGCTCTAGCCTAGTCTAGTTAATGGACCCTACAAACATAAAGTTTGATTAATTTTAATTAATCGTTAATTTTAAGTGGTTTATCTTAATTCAAGGGAACGAAAATGAAACTAGTGGTGTTTGTAAGGAGAATAAAGAGAAGAACAAAAGTTGGAAACAAAATTTCTTCTTTTTCAAGAGATTTGCAAATTGAAAACTCTTTAACCAACTTTTATAACTAACTTCCTTTCCAAGATCTTTTAAAAGAAAAAACCTAAAACTAAATTTTTCTCGACTACGATCTACTTAAATTCCTAATTATTCAGTAAAGAACTTAAGAAAGCACTCTTCTTCCTGATAAATAAATAAAACTAACCTAAGTACTTAACCAAACAAGAAAATGAAATCTTTTTTTATTTTATTTTATGCTTCAAAATAAGAAACTTGAAAATGAATTCTTTTCTTTTCTTATAAAGCAAGTAAAAGGGAAAATTACAGACAAGGAAAGAACAAAGAAATTGACTTTTGGTCTACTGCGGATCACATGGAGTCATGGAAGGAAACACAAAGGCTAAAAAAAAAAAGACTCACAGACTCATCCAAAACCCTTTCAACGAAAACACAAGAAATCTTGAAAGATAAAGAAACTGACGCCAAACCTATACTTAAAGAATGTAACTACAGAGACCAATATTAAATCACGAAACCCCTGAGAAGTCAAGCTTCAATCAAGGAAGAGGATGAGTGCCTCTTATTAAGAAAAAGGATTCCTAACATAGGCACACTACTGACACTTAAGAAACCTACATACATATGTGGGTTGTCCAAAGGTAGGGCGTGTATGTATGCGTGCAAACCCACTATAGGCCACATACACCTCTGTAACTTCTAGAAAAAAGAAAACTAACAGTCAAGATGACCAAGCAGGGAGTACTGGTATGGAAAACCATAATCCCTTGAAGACTCAACAACTTATAGAGAACTCGAGGAGGTAATTAAACCAATTAAAACACCCAAAAACATCCCCTAAAAACCCTATAGGCTCCCCAGTATGGTTGCCAATTCTACTATAGTGGGAAAACCCCCCTATGGAATACACTAGGGTTCAATCATGCAGGAAGAGATAAACATCTAAAGACTCCTACGTTTAACAAACATCTCGATAATACCCCACATTCATGCATAAAATACAAAGTATAAGGATATGGTAGTCTTACCTTAAACTCCGCGTCCGGTGTCGATCCTTTTGCGTTCAATCTCTTCTCGATTGCAAGTCTCCTCCCAAGGCTGACCTGCATTCACCAAAAGAAAAACAAGAAACTATGAACATGCATCTTATATATGAATTAGTGGGTTATGTGTCATAACGAAATGTAAATCAAACATAAAGATTGAACACATCATATGGCGGGACGGAAAAAGTGCTTCTTTATATTAATCTCACAAAGTCACTTACAAAATGAGATTGACGAATTCTCCTTGAACCCAGTCCTAGGATCCTCTTCACCAAGCTCCCACTTCTTCCACATATCCTTCTTCTCTCACACTTCTCTGTAGAGAATGGGCATTGTCTTATGAATAAGGAAAAATTGAAGAATAGGGAATTCTGGCTTAAAACTCACAATGTGGCTGCAAATTCTTGGGGCAAGGGGGGAAAGTGAAATGGGAAGAGTTTCATTGTTTCTATGTTTCTCCTTGGAATGAGACCCCAAAACCTCCTTTTACATGAAAAAAGGATGGTTATTCAGTTGGGTGACGGGCTATAGGCGGTGTATTAGTTGGGAAACTACCCAATAGCCCGTAATCTCAACGAATCCCTTGCAACTTTTGTGGGCATATGCGGGCTGTAATAGTGCATCTAGCGTACGTACACAGGAAGTAGTGGGGTAGATAGCACACATACGTGGATAGTAGTGATGCAAGGTGCGTGCATCTTCAAAAATAATCTTTTTAAGAATATTTGTTCAGTTTTGTCTTGGCAAAGATAGTAAGTAAGATGGCATGATGCCAGGTATGCATGTATGGTGCAATTTAGGGTTATAACAAAATCCCATAGATAAATTGGCCATATCGCAAGATCTAGAGAACCATTCCACTATTAAACACTGCAGAGTCTAATTGGGCCTTGGTGGCGGGTTTGGTTCCTACTGTTGAATTAAAGGGATCTAGAACCCATCAACACAATTGGTGCCTATAGATTCCTAAGGTTTGGTTCCTTTTTCATATAATATTTCAGACAGCCTGTAGATTCAAAACAACCCACATGCATGGCTACTCATTCCCAATACAACCCACACACACTGAGTACTTTTGAAAAGAGTGACTCACCACAGCCCAAGGAAGAACGTTTGTTCCCTGATATACCTTACACTCTTCCTCACGAGGAATTAAATCAATTCAGAAGAATCACAAGAGCATACGCTTGAAAATTCAGCGCACTTTCTTTAGCTCAAATACTTCCTCGAACACAAAAAATAAGCAGACCAGTGGTCAATACTCTCGATGAGGTTTTTGTACACATAGTAGAATACCTAAAATATTTTTCAATCACCGAAATTGAAAATCCTCTTAATCTGATCCCTGAAATGCCAGCCGACGACGTCTCTGAACTAGACGATTTTTTATAAGAGGAGGCATTTAACTCGGAATCCGAAGATATGGAAGATAAAAATGACCATGATGAAGAAGGGGGAAACCCACCTCAGAACAATCAGCCTTGGTTGGTCGAAGATTCTTTGGCCATCCCAAGGCAAGTGCATAATCTTTCCCGACACTTGGAGAAGTTACTTCCTAAATTCAACCCCGAGACTTTAGGATTTCCTGAAGACCATATCATGAAATTCATACTAGTGATCAGACTTATGAATGTCAAACATGAATACATAGTATGCAATATTTTCCCCTATACGTTTGAGAATTCAGCTTCCACATGGTATTCTAATATGCCGATAGGATCTGTAACTAGCTGGATGAAGTTCCAGAAATATTTTCTAGATAAATTTGTAGAGGAAACTACTACAGGAGTTCTAGTGGTTGAGTTGTTCACCACCACGATGAGTTTGAAGGAAAGGGTCAAAGATTTCAATCAAAGATTCACTACCATCTTAAACAAGTTTCAGCCGAAAGCTAAACCAACTCAAGAGTTTACGAAGAGGACTGCCAAACGAACCTTAGCTTAGAATTTTTAAGAAGACAAAATGATAAAATTCCAGATAAAAGGGTCTAAACAAGGCCAGGTCTCTTTAGTTAAGAAAGGATTTCAACCTCCTCCTAGGATAGGGCTCCTTTTGACTAGACTGCCAGGGAAACAAGTAGAACAGACTCCTGACAAGGGTAATGGAGACATAGAAGATCTACAACACATGGTTAAGAAATTATCAAACGAGATCATAGACATGAAAATAAGTGCAAGGGAGGGAAACAAAGGAAAAAGGCCCTATAAGCCTTTCTTTAAAAGTAACCCATCCTTCAAATAAATTGACCCTCCCCTAACAAACTTAAATATCGATATAGGAAATGTGGCATCTGATTCTTTATGTATCTACCATCAAGAAAACCACTCTGAAAGAGACTGCACTCAATGGGTGCATGCCATAAATTTGATGGCCAAACAGTTTTTAGATAAGTTTTCCCTAATCGAACAACCAAGCGGTTTAGTTATGAATGTTGTTGATCAAGAAGGCATTGATCCACCAGAAGATACAACCATGTTGATATGGGATCTTGAACTAATTATGCCTTCCGATTAATTATTTAAGGTTCAAGAACCACCCACAGAAGTCTCAGTTGAGCAAACGCGAAGTAAGGGTCCACTTGTCTCAAAAGATCCTACTACTACCCAAAACCCGGGAGGGAAAGTGAATCTCGATCACCCAAAAGCACCTTTTTCTCCCCGTAATAACCCTATAAGCATTCGTATCCAAGAGTCACCCAAACTTGATTACAATGTAATTGAATATTTGAAGAAGTTGAAGGCTAATATATCAATTATGGACATTTGTAGGATCCCTCCACAAAAGGAATTCCTATTACAGGATTTGAAATCTATAACACACCCACGTTGGGGCGAAAAATAAAAAAAACTGTCCTCCTTACAAGAACAAATCCTCTTTCTCTCTATGGGTTCTAATTTGGAAAGTCCAGGATTGAGCCCAAGCCTCTGATGAAGATTCTCCGAGTCTAACTCAAACGAGACTTTGATACCATGG
>JASDQU010010780.1:116965-160039 GCA_032191745.1 Picea mariana | reverse complement strand
ATGGATAGAGAGAGAGAAAAAAGAATATTAAAGGTCATGAGTGAGATGAAGAGGGAGGGAGGGAGAAGGGGGTACATAGAGAGGGATGTAGATAGAGGTGAAATGGAATACCTAGCCATGTGCTAACAATTTAGTTAAAAATGAAAAATATGGCTCATCTTGTTGGATCTATCCCTCCCTCAACTTGTTCTCTCCCTCTCCCCCTCCATGCATACGAACCAACTTCCTCCACTTTGGCCCTAGTATACCCCAAGAGAGGGACAATGGATATCAATAAGGATGGAGAGTGTTAAGTATGGGTTAGGATATGCAGAGACTACCCCTCTCAAATCCCCCTATAGTACAACTCAACCCAAGAGTGACAACACTTATCTATAGGATGATGATGACCCAAGAAGGTGAAACAAGAAAAATAGGAAAAATTTAGAGCATCATGATCCATTATCTTACTCAATCAATGATCACCACTTTCATGAAAAGTACATAATAAATTAACACACAATACAAAGCAATGAAATAATGTACTTCATGTGTGTCAAGCACCATAATAACCAAATAGGAGTGATTTGAGAAAATGTGGGAAGCATCTCTAGTTAATTGTCCATGGAGAACCATGGACCTCATCTATGGAACTATTATATTTGATAATAATCACAAGAGAAAAAATATCCTCTTGTTACTCCTACATTTTAGGGAGTAACATCTGGCTCCAACGTGGGGACATGTGCTCATTGTAGAGCATATGAAAAACCTAGAAATATCTATAAATCCAAGGCCTACACTTTACATCAATCAAACACTTCTTATATCTCACCATTAAATGATCAGTAAAAAGGAAAAAGTGATACAATCACCTTGGAATATGGAAAATAAAAGGAAATGCAATAAATATCCTCACATAATTTTTTTATACAATAATTAATCAAATGAAACCAACTAAGAATGCATGACATAAAGAAACAATTGAAAACAATCAAGAAGAAAGAATAATAAAGATGCATGAAAGGAATCACACAAAAATGACCTACTGCTTCAAAGAAGCTTATTCATCATATACTAATCTACTTGACATAAGAAAATAAAATTCTAGGTAAAATCAAACAACCAATGAATCCAACCTAACATATCAGCGATGTCAAAAAATTTACCCTTGTTCTTAGTTATGAATCGAAACAAGGATATATCAAGTCCAAAGTGATCATGAGATAGTACTGACATTACATCATGAAAAAACATATTTTCAATAAAAGAACAAAAAAGATACAATGTAAAATACACACATTACACAGAGATTTTTACCCTGGAAACCCAAACCGGGAAAACCAACATTTTTTATATTGGTCATCTCATACATTTTTTACAATACAATATACATATAGGATTCCATAGCATCCAAAAACCTAATCTAATAACCTGGATTAGTCAACAACCCTATTTACTTTACTGGAAATAGAAAACCATCGGCAAAAACCATGTGCCGAAAAACCCCTTTGCAGGGGGGCTCCTGCATTCCTAGTGCAATGTAGACACTAGTTATAACCATGCAAATAATATAACACATACCCAACACTCATGAGGACAAACAAGAGAAACAAAATCATGCCAATATTGGCATGTGCATCTACAAGCTTTCTCTATCCATCTTTGAATGGAACTGCAATATAACAACAATAGCTCATTTTTGCTCCAATCAAGGCCTTCATGATGTAACCCTTACATATCATAAGGTTGATCCACATACTTCAAAAAATGGCCACCTTGGATTTCATGTAAAATGTCACTCCCCAAGGCTTGAGATGTAATCATAAGAAATATGAAAATTACCTCATGGTTGCAAGACAAATATGTGAATGAAAAACAAGGTGTAAATTCAAATATTTAAAAAAATATTTTCTCCCAAATTAGGGCATGTTTCCCTTCTATATGTGGCTAGAAATCCTTACAACATGCCCCAAATTGATTCTCCATGGACATTTCAGAGCCAAAAAAACAATTCCCAAGTGTATCTTCAATGACATATTGGGGAAAAGATGAAGAAAAATATGCTTAGTAATTTCTTCTAAAATCTTGCAAACCTCATGCCATTTACAGCCATAAAAGGGTCCTTTAACATTGATTTTTTATGCACAATTTCTTCAAAATTGAGAGGAAATGATGGCTGAAAAATTCCTGCATTTTCACCATTGAAATCACATCCATTTGAATACAATTTTTCCCTATCTATGAGACAATGTGGCTGGAAAATTTCTGAATACTGACTGACATACACATGCTCCATAGAAATATCATCATCCTTCATTAAAAATAGTTGTAAATTACCCAAATAAAATTTTGCATTTTCATCATCAACCACATGTTCTCATTTGAATTTTTTTAAACTGTCCATAATAAAACATGTCTAGAAATTAGTCATGCAATTTTCTGAAAATGCATTTTCTAAAAATGGTTATTCCAAAGGCAATAATTATGCAATCTTGGATCTATAATCATCATCACTATCATAAATAGGATCACCACCAAAATGAAAACAACTGATATCCCATTTATGCCTCCCAAACTGTAGAATACCATTAATATTTTCAATCGCAATCCCATCATGTTCTTTATCAAATAATAAATTGACCAAATCCAAGGGTTTCTCTACAAACTCTTCCTTTTCCAAATCATCAAGGGATGCATCATAAAACTCAAAAAAATGGAAAGGAGTACAACATACCACACCCTTGTCTTCATGCAAAGGAGAGATGGAATATTGTATGCCCTCATGTCCATTAAATGGATAAGCATATACCTTCTCAAACTCAATTTCACTTGAGCATTTTTCTTCAAATTGAATCTTCTCAAAATCATAACAATAAATATCATCAAATTTAGAATTTTGAGAAAATATAAGGCTTATTGAATATTCATATCCATGAGGAGAAGTGTTATATCCAATAGGGTCTCCTTCATGGAATTTCTCTTCAACATGATGTACTTCATCAAAGTATTCTTCTTCAATGGATTCATGAGGGGACTCTTGTTCTTCTTCACGTACTTGATGAATTTTTTCATCAATCTCTTCTTCATGCTCCAAGCCTTGAATGGGAACTTGGAGTGTTTGATATTCAAATTCCTCATCAAAATATTCATGTATCAAATGATGAAGATATTCATCAACAACCTCATGATATTCAAGGTTATCTCCATCAAAATTCCCCTCATGTACTTGATCTTTGATTGGGTCAAAAGCAGTTTCTTCCTCTTGCTCTTGGTATTCAATGAGGTCTTGAGGTGGTTCTTTATCTAACATGGAAAAATGAAAAATGTTTTCATTAACATGCTCTTGATGTGATTGATTATTCATACGATCATGGAATTCTTCTTAATTATACTCATTTAGGGATACCATAATGTCTTCAATGATCCCTTCATACTCTTGATAGTGAGGACCCTAACATTTGAGGAAAACTCTTGGTAACTCAAAGTCTTCTCTAAATACTTGGTAACTCTCACCATCAATTTCTCCTCCATGATCATGTCCTTCAATGGAGTCTTGAGGTGGCTCTAAATAATTATATTCATCAATAGGATCATGATATTTAAAGGAACCTTGAGGTGGTTCTTTATATAGCATGGGAACATGAGGAGATGCCTCTTCCACGTGCTCTTCATGTGCTTGATCCTCCATGGGATCATGATGTGCCTCTTAATCCTTATGAAAGGTTTTCATATTGTATTCAAAAACTTACTTTTACTTTTATTCATCATAATAAAAGTCCCATCCTTCAAGGAAGACTCTAATCAAATATGAAAGAGAATATATTTAGTTTGGCCTACAACAATTCTTAATCCAAGTATTTGGATATCCTTCCAAGAAAAATACAAGTAGCTTTAGTAATACATACTCATACATTATATTGAGTTTTGAAACAAATTTCAAGATTGATATGATATGTTGAGAAGCAAAATGAACATCACCTGCAAAATTTGGAATGGGCTTTAACCATTTTGGAGAATAGTTATTTGGGTACCCAGGAATTTTCTCAAGATCAATCTATTAGGATATAATTCGTGAAAATCCCATGGTGCCATATTCTTTCACTTAAAACACAACTTTATATGAAATGTAAAAACAGGATATGACACCTCATACCAAGCACCGATGGAGTCACCAAGGTGAATCTTCAATGCCTTTACAATGATGCATTCTTCACCCTACAAGCACAAAGTCTTGAAAATATGTAAGAAACAAGGACTTTGTTCCTCCAATGGAGTCTCTATATGAGTAAACTTAAGTTAGGATTTGGTTTCTACTCATCAAAAGAGTTGAATAATAGACTTTAGATAACCAAGGGGAAAGATTCTATTCTACTCAACAATGATTCAAAAATGTTATCACAAAATATTTCACCTTAGTGCAAATCCCTCACAATGTACAAAGACTAGTGAAACATTAAAAGTGTTTCCATTGTCACCTAGACAACTGCTTCGCTCATTTTAGTGAAGGATGAATCCAGCACAAGGGAAGATTCCTTAGTATACCCTAGTGTTCCTAAGGAAAGAAAATTCAAGTCTTAGATCACCTATGTAACTACCCAAATTACCACTAATGAATTATGATATATGATTTATAGATTAGGTGGTTACTTGAACTAAATTTCAGATTTAGGGTTTTCTCTCTTTAAGGTTGTTTTAGATGGTTCATTGAGTGACTATATAATGAAAAATCATCCCATATTATAGATATTGAAATTGCCTAGGAAAATTGTAAAAATTGCATAAAAGATAAATAAATTACAATAGCAAACAAGTTATAACAACAATGTATTTCATCTGCTTAAACATATTCCAAACGAGTGAAATTTAGGGTTAAAATATGGAATAAAACTAGGGTTTAAGTAACTCATTAATTCTAAAAATTCAAGAGAATATAACAACCAATAATACCAAGACATACATCCCTAAAATTTCTATAACACAACCTAGCTAGGCCGATTTTCCAAGAGAGATCATTTTAGGTGAAACACATGCAAGAAAACCCTAGTATTTTAGGTAAAAAAGATGCAAGAAAACCTTAGAAGTGTAGGGTTTTTTATTGCTAAAAATTAAATGTAAGCTAAAAAAACCCTAGATTTATCCAAAAACAAAGATCAAATTTGGAATTTTCAATTTAAGATTGACTAAATGAGAAAATATTGATGCCTACTAATTTTTGGGGGGCTTATGGGGTCAACTATGGACTCTCTTGGGAAAATGTAAGTGAAAATAGGGTAATAGTTAGGGTTGTCCACTGCAAATGCTAGAAAATCCACCTAGTGCCTTATGATATTCAAGATAGTTCAAGGAGAAGATACTCCACTAGTAATCTTCCAAGATATTTGAAGAAGGAACTTGTTCAAGAAAATAGAAAGAGAGTGCACCATCACCACTAGAGAAACACAACTACACTTACAATCATTCATAAAAAAAATACACAATGATTTAGAGAGACAAATTACTCAAGAAATGGATTCATCCATAAAACCCTAGTGAATAGAA
Source organism: Picea mariana (assembly GCA_032191745.1). NCBI lineage: Eukaryota > Viridiplantae > Streptophyta > Pinopsida > Pinales > Pinaceae > Picea > Picea mariana. The sequence goes on along the minus strand of JASDQU010010780.1, from coordinate 154,519 downwards.
TCCATGAAATTTGCAAAGAATACACAAGAGATCATCCTAAAGAAGTCACTCTAGTTATCCATCCATAGGAAAAATATAGAAGTCATAGTAGACAAGTAGTGTTCTTCACAAGTTCTAGCAATGAGTTACAAATGATAGGTTCTTCTCTCTTTATATGAAGAGATATAGCAACCCTCCCAATAAACAAATAATATTCTCCTATATTTTAACCTAAAAGAATATAAAATACCATTATCTCTTTAGAAACCCTATATATATGGTCAAAATACATAAAATATCCATGACACATGAGTGAATAAGTCAAAAGAACCCAAATATGTTCTCCAAATCAAGTGAACTCTCCTCAAGTTCCAAGTCATCCTGCTCAACATGTGGAACGACCTCCTAAAAGGTGGAACAACCTCCTCAAAAGCCTCAACTACTTCCTCCAAAGGTGTTCCACGAGTGGTAAAAAATTCAACGATAATTTTTTTATGATAGATTTTAAAAGCACCATAATTGTGTCATTTTTTCCCAAATTTCTATTATGACCACATTTCAAAAATATCATGATCATTTTTCATCTAATGACATTTATTTGGAAAAATTATGGGCATTATGTCCAAAGATAACTACTCTTGAAAATGGTTTCCCTCAAAATATGTGCTAAACTCTCCTCAAGGTGTGCAATGGCCTCCCCAATGTCCTCCAAGAATCACAATGGTCTATTCAAGTAATCTCAATGATCTATGTAAGGTACGACATCCAAATCAAAGCTCTAGGAATCCAAAGTAGTCATCAACCCCAACCCATGTACACAAATCCTATGCAACATAAAAAATGAGTCATGTCAAATGTAAATGCGACTAGGTAGATCACATTGAATATCATAATATAACTTCACAATAGCTCATAAGATTCATTCAATTTGACAATTTTGGGTATGATGAGGGCATCATTGACCCCTATTACATGTGTCAACACTCAAGAAGAGAAGTAGTTACCAAGAAATCCAATCAAGGAGAATGTAGTGATAGATGGTATGGTTTGACATTTAACTTCATGAGTTGTATTGCACAATCATGCGATGTTTTTTAAGTTATTCATCCACATGAGTTCCCCTGAAATATGAGGGAGAGCTTATGCATTGAGTTACCCTTTCCTTGGGATTGTGTCTTAATACCCCTTATTTTCATTTTCTCTTTGTCTCACCTTTTTGGCTTTTGAATTTGAATATATTTCATTTAGTCCCTTTTTTAGATATGAATTTTATTGCATAGGACTTGTGGTAATGGCCTCATAGTGAGGGTGCATTGTTAATGCTTTATTTCCTTTGGTTTTTTATTTTATTGTTTTTATATTTTCTCTTCCCCTCAAGCTTATAACTCTTTTAGGGTGAGGATATTCTCATGGGATTATGACGAAAGAACAATTTTTGTGACATATAACAACCAACCCAAGAGCAGGATAATGGAAATAGGGAAGGATGGAGAGTGTTAAGTATGGATTAGGATATGTATATGTTACACCTCTCAAAGTCCCCCAGTAGTACGACAACACTTATCTAGAGGATGATGATGACCCAACAAGCTAAAAAAAGGCAAATAGTGAAAAATTCAGAGCATCATGATCTGCTATCTAACTCAACCAATTATCACCACTTTCATGAAAAGTACATAATACATTAACACCCAATATGAAGCAATGAAGTAATGTACCTCATGTATATCAAGCACCATAATAATCAAATGGGAGTGAGTTGAGAAAATGTGGGAAGCATTTTTGATCAACTGTCTATGGAGAACCATGTATCTCATCTATGGAACTATTGTTTGTGATAGGAATCACAAGGGAAATCTCCTATAGCTACCCCTACATGTTAGGGGGTAATAGTTCTAATGATGAAAATGATGATGGAGATGAGGATGATGGAAATGAGGTGATATTACCACCTTCTATGTATGAGTTTGTTAGTTTTCTTAAATGCATGGGAATGATTTATTATCATGGAATAAATATGATCTAATTTGTTTTTCATGTCAAGGATACGAGTGATGAAAATGGTTCTAATGATGATGAGAATGGTGATGATGACGAAGAAAATGACCATGAGGTGATATTCCCACTTTCCATGTGTGATTTTGCTAAATTATTTAATACACGTTGTCAAAATACTAAACCAAATTCATGATTTTACACCTATATATATTTCAATTTATATTATTATAATCATGAGCATTAATAAAGTTGTAGTTTCATAGGGGAATTTCCTCATATATGAAAAAGGGAAAAAAACAAGATGATCACAAATTGCAACAAGATTCTTGCTCAATGATAAGACCAAAATAATTTTTTTGTTTTTGTTCTTCTTAAATTTGGATACAACGTCAGCTAATGTAAGGTTCACCATAGCATCTAAAGTGATGTCCTCGTGCCAATTTGACATAATTTTAGACATTAAGACCATGAGAGACATAAATAAGGGCTCTAATTTAGATGTAACTTTGGATTCAATAATAGATGTTATAGAGGACCCTTTTAGACAATATTGTATATGTTTACATGATTGTAAATAAGGATTGCCTTGGGTTGTAAAGGAGACCATGCAAATATGTTTCATCAATCACATTTTCAAATGTTACATAAAATAGTTCTTTAATTGTAATTAAAAAGTGTCACCTTCTCATCCTAATTGCTACTAAAAGTTCCACCAAAATAAGACATAATACAAATAAATGAAACCTTTGAAAATAAAATACTTCAATTACAACTGATTTGAATACTATCTATTTTAAAATCTTGTATTGATTCATCCATAAATAATTCTTTAAATAATTTATTTTAACCAAAATGGAACTTATATTCATTAAAATAGGGATGTGCTAAAGCATTCAACAAGTTCAAACAAAATTACAGAGTCCTGCTCCAAAGTTGAGCATATTTCTAAATTACCTATATAGAGTTCTAATTGTTTTTCTACATAATAGTTCCAGACATTATTGCATGTAATTGACTTGACAATTTGTCTCAACAAAAAATCCACCCTGAAAAAATCTATCAGTTATGGGGGAGAATTGTCCTAAACTTCTTTCCCCTCTACAAAGTGAGGGGAGCCAATCTCTTCCACATCCATTTGTTCATGTACCTTCCCAACTATTTCCTCTTCTTGAACGCCATCCTGCTACAAATTATGAGTCCTATGATTTTTCGAGAAAAGGGAAATGGAATATAATCGTTGCGAGAGGACTTGAGCTCAAAGATGTTGACACTTTGCCTCTAGAAAATCAATCCTTTATGCTTGTTGCTAGAGAAAAATCATTATATTGGCAGCTCTAAAGATGTCGGTGTTCTCAAATTTGACCATTCTCATGAAAATATGCATGAAATCACTATTGTTGGCCTGGATAATCTCTTCGTTCCACCTCAGTACCTTCTTAACTTCTCTCCACTCAACACTTTCCATATTTGTCTCATGTAAGAATAACACAAAAAACAAAAATTGTAGAACCCCCAAATTAATAGTGCCAATGATAACTTTGTAGAATATAGACCAAAAAATAATCTATGGTATTCTCAAAAAAGAAAACAATTATGAAATTACCATCATATAAAGAGAATGTCATAGTATGTGGCCAGAGAACTAGTGACTTCCTAGATATAACTAGAAGAAACCCCAACATCATAAACCTAGATCCGCTCGAAGTTGTCACCCTCACATGCTTGGAACCAACCTCCAACCTAATATCCTCAGACCACAGTCATTCTGTTTCCACACAAAGCATTCCTCGACCGACTTGCAAAGCTCTCATCTTATCCTCCACCACCATGATAATACCATACCCGAGAAAAACCTACACCACATATCTCCCATATTCCATCATTGCTTCTAGCCCACAACATTGATAACCCTTGTTGCTCCCAATACTAACCATATATTTGAAATTCCCAGTGCACCTTTCAGTCATTTCTTGCCCCTCCCCACTCCTGTTATTCATTTAATGCATTGAAGTGACCATCCAATGTGGGATAGAGGAATAACCATACACACCATGTTTACAACATAAACCTGGGCTTAGGGATGAAGTAACCTTGGCCTATTGATTAACAAATTCATTGAGTTCTTGTTTGATATGATAGAATATTTCCTTGTCGAAACTAACAAGAGTTTTGTGAATTCTTGCAATAATATTACTCAAAGCATTACTTGTTGGCTCGATTCTACTTCTCATGGTTCTTATCGCCAACATTGAATCCCCCAAAATGGTAATGGATTTGATTTGACACCCTCTCCCTTGGATATGTGAAATCATTTCCACAACTAGTGTGCCTTTTCCATATTATAGGATACAATCCCCATGCCATAATTCTTTAAATAAAATTATCTCTTTAAAAAATAATATATTATGTATATTGCTATTATATGTGATACGAAAGAAATGATAACAAGTATTGCATGGCAGCATAGTCCTTGCTAGATTGGAAGGGGAATAAATGCACAGGCATGGGGGGACCGTGGGAGAATGAGAAGCCTGAAGTACCAGAGACAAATGGAAACTGTCACAGACACATGGAAAGAAGTAGGTAGAACAGGCAGTATCGATGCATAAAATGACACGTGGTACCGTGCGACACACCAACCATAAGACGTCAAGCTGGAGTTCTAAAATTGGTAGGTTGGTAAAACTTTAGCAGGGACGCTAAAGTGTCAGGGTCACCCAGATGGCAGAGTGAAAAATGATCAATGGCTCACATTCATTTTGGAAAGAGAAGGCACCCGAGAGTTAATATCCTAGAGAAATTTTGGCATTGAAACCATTTAGTTTTTGAAAGTATTCTCATTCTAATTATACTGTGTTTTTCATAATCCATCTTGCTTTTATTTTCTTAATAAGATTCTATAATTTTTCCTATTACCATTAGTACAACATATAGCTACTAAAAAGCACATAAATCCCCATCACATGTAACTTGATATATTGTTGGAGTTCGACTTGTCATGTTTGAAATTTCCGTTCCTACCTTGTAGGTTTTATCTCTTTAATGTATTTATGAAATTCATTTACATTTTCACAGTCACTTCTTTAATTTTTCCCATGGACAAAGTAGAAACGTCCATTTGATTCTATTATATAGATCATCTGGCTTGTCTGTCTCTATATGTGTTAGGATAAATAAAGTTATATGTGGTGGCAAAGAAACAAATATAATTTTTTTTTAAAATGTGTACAGTGTCGAAGATTCTTTGATCTTCTTGTGTGACCTTTGTTTTTGCTAGTTTTTTCTATATATTAACACACACCTAACATGATCATTTATTTTCACTAGTTTTCGACTCATTGAAGTTAATTTAAACTGTGTGAAAATAAGTTTTCGAGACAAAGGAAGATGCCCTTTTCCTGAAACTTTTGTCTGTGAGCAACAAGCCCACTTTGCATAGGCTGATCTACAATTTCTCTCCAGGAAGAGGGCATCTTTGTAACATGACTATCCAATTGAAATATTTTTAAGAACAAAAATATTTGTAAGATTCCTATGACAGTTTAGTATACTACCAACTCGTATATTTGTAACATGTCTATGCAGTTGATTGTTTTTTTGGCCATGATAAAAAAATTTTAAGGTCTCTATTTCTGCGGATATTCTTGCAGATGTACTTACAAGTCTGTTGACCCTTGAATCTGTTAGGACCGAAACGAAAACCTAACAAGGATGTCAATCCTACTGCATTTTTATAGATGTGGTACTCCTCTTTAAGTTTTTCCTGGGGTGTGTATAGTTCAAATGTGGTACTTAGAGAATTTACGTCGTAATGACTTAAAGCAATACAAAACGATAGAAAATATATTTTTTGTTTTTTGAAATAAATGTTTCTGGAAAATAGAACTAGGAATCACACACATTAAACATTCAAATTAAGTAAAAACAATTTCCTGGCATCCAACATAGTTCAAGATAAAAATTTCCGAGCACATAAAAATAAAATAAGATGACCAACATGCATAAAGAGAACTAACTTTGCATTCCGAAAACAGAGTTACAAGGCAATGTCGAGATTGTTCATGAAGTAGTTTTCTTTGAAATTTATCAAAAAATAATAATGTCTGCTACATATTCCTTGAAATTAAAATGTGTTTTTCATATAGACTGGGATTGGGGCTCCCGCGGACCATAAAATAAATAAGTACAAGAAATAGGATTGTAGAAAGAAGAAGTGGGTGATGGTAGAGAGCAAGACCTGAAAAGAAGAAATTGGAAGTTATCAGTCTTTGGTTAGAAATTTCTATTTAAAAAGGTGGCATAACTGGATTGATAAAGAAAGCAGGATGTGATCAGTATAAACTTACTATGATGGTATCTCTCTCCCCCTTTGCTATTTGCTTGTTTATGCCTTTTTATTTCTCTCATCAAGAGTTGCTGGAATCATGCCAACCGCTTGTTTCCCTTTGTCGATGAGCTTGTTGATTTCCCCTTGGAGCCATTCTTCAATGTATCTTATCATTGGGGCCATGCTGATCTCATGCCAGATTTTTATGTTGAAAATCTCTCTTTTTAATTCCCTTAGATCGATAGAAATATTACACAGAGCGTGTTCAATTTCTTCATTTTGTACTGAATAGTCTACTAGCCACTTGTCCACGTCATCTTCACCATATTCAAGGATGCCGTAAAACTTTTCTAAAGACAACCCCTTAAAAATATCAAATTTTTCATCGAAGGCTTTCTTGGTTAAAGATAAGGAGTGGAGGATTAAGTTGGGGTCTTGGACCTCGTTGGTACTTCCAGCTAAGTCTATTTCGGTCAGATTTTTGAATAATTCTTCTTTCTTTGATATGGCTTGTTCACATGATTGGACAATGAGATGTAGGTTCTTAACTTTCTCTTTCTAGCATGCATTTAATTTTTTGATCCAGTTTGGGGAGGGGAGATCTTCTTGTCTTCTTCTCATTTCTGTCATGTTGGTGACATTGATGCCAAAAGGGAGGACCGTGTCTAGATAGAAACTTTCTTCATTTTTTAAATCCGCCTACAAATGTTCCTACAACACATGTGCCCTTGTTCCAAAGGAAGCTATACTTCTTGATGTTTCCCAGGATTGAGTAATTATCTCCATTATTTTCTTGATATTCTTCTCCACATATTCTCTACATGATGTGAGGAGGATGGAGGATCCTTTTAACTTGGCTGGAGGGGTGGTAGGAACAATTATTGCTAAATGAATCACAAGTAATGGGATAGGAATCAAAGCTTCCTCCAGTTCCTTGATTCGGTCCTTCAGTCTAGCATTATCTGCCTCAATGCCTCCAATGGAATCATCAATAGCATCTTCGGTTGCTCGGTGAAGTCGAGATATTTAGGACAGCTGCATGTTCCTAAGGTTAATCTTTGAACGATATTCCCCTTTTTTATTTATTACATCTCTCTTTTCAATAATTAAATTTTTATATTCGCTGTCAAAAATAGTGCTATGGAATACGAAGGATTCATCTTCGTCAAAAATATCTGTCTCAGATATTTCCATTAGGGGATTATGGTGGATCGTGTCCCTGGGCTGATCAATGCTGCAGAATACATTATCCATATCAGTCTCAAGTTCCATGTCTTCACATTCAGTTCCGGGCTCTTTCGCTTGTTCCAAAACATTTTTTCTCTTCTTTCTCACGGGAAGCTTGTGAGAACTATCAATTTTACCTTGAGGAGGGTTCTTATATCCTCCTCCGTTTGAAGAATTTTGGGTTTCTTTCTTACTGGGGTGGGTCATTGGAGCGATGCTCCGAGGTGTCACACTATTGGAAGTGGTAGTTGGGGATTGGTTAGTCTTCTCATCAGGGCCTTTTCCCTATTGTTTGTACAATTCATTGGTGCTTTGCAATGTCTCTAGGTCGCTGACGTTAGGAGAAGGAGTGTTTTCATCATTGTATTTATCTTTGTTCAAGAGTGTATGGATAAAATAATTGTTGAAGCCAACTGCTAGTAAATGTTCTACAAAAATCCCATTAGGGTCGAACCCTCTTATCCTTTCAACATACCTTAGGTCCAAGTTGTTGAAATGTCCTATGAATTTGTCAATCTATTTGACGTTCCTGAACACAAAGTCCTCGACCTTCCAAGGCAGAGTAATGAACTACTTTTTACTCTTCTCATGGAAAAAATGCAACCAGTAATTGTATTTCCTTGCTATTTTTGTAACAAATATTCTGTCTGTAATGTGACACGAAAGCAAAGCATGATTTTACTTGGATCCAAAAATCATTGATACATTGTAATTCTCCATTTTTTCAAGTGTCCCTTCTTGTCCAAAAACTTGGTTGTCGGGTCAGACATCCGGGGAGCATCCTTTATTAACAACAAATCTTTGAAAACTAAGACAAAGTCACTAAAAACCTCATAAAAACAATGGGAGGCCTTGTGACTCCACAAGGCCTGGTACCAAAAGATTACTGGGTTGAACTCACAGTTTACCTTCTTGGACATAGGCAAATTTGGAAACAGACAACAATGCGCTATCGCGAAAACCAAGTAGGACGACATATAAAATTTCTTCTCCTATTTGAATTGTGACAATTGGAAACATATTGCAATGGAAATTAGCTTCCCCCAATAAAAAATGGCTTGTTCCTTGACTGTGAAATACAAAATATAAAGAATCGTGCAAGAAATGTTTCATGTGGATTGATGTCTCACCATTCTTGTAAACAGATAGGAAATTTCCCGGAATGGATTTCTAAACGAACTAACATGCAACCTTGTGATATCTTCAAGAACTATCGTCGAGTCTTCCAGGAACTCGGGTAAGAGGTCCAACCTATTATCATGTTTTTTTAGTAACTCCTTGTAGTCTTCTCCTCTGAAGGTCAATGTTGGCTCTGAAAATCTCAACATCTTGTGGAAGACCTAAGGGGACAGAGAAACAAGAGAGTGGTCCCACAGTGGAATAATTATTTGTCTTGAAATATATATCTCAGCGCACCTAGAGACCACCTCCTTACATTCAAAGACTTCAGGGACACAACATGAAAGAACAATTCTAGAGGTCCAAATTACTTCGTTCTGGGTGAAAGGGGATGAGTAGTAAGAATATTCCCTGGACCACTGGAATTTCTGTTCCTCACGCCCGAAGATGTTCACTGTATATCCACAGAACTACTATCGAGCTGGTGCCATAAGTTGACTAGAAAGTCTTCTTTCTCCAGGCGATGTTTGAAATAAACACTTGGAAGGGATAATATAACCCTCCAAAAATCTTGGTCTAATGCATGTGAATGAAAGATCTCCTCGATCCTTTTGCTCATTAATGACAATCTCTACAGTTCATGCATGATGAGTTGTTAGCATTAAAGATTAGTAATTGCATACATAGAAATAAGTGCGAAGGTGGAGGGGACAACGAAGAGCAATTAAGGATTGGAGATTTCGTGAACCTGCCAACCCGACGACTGATGAAAGACATGCCATGATGTTTGAAATGAACACTCAGAAGGGATAATATAACCCTCTACAAATCTTGGTTTAATGCGTATTAATGGGATATCTCCTTGAGCCTTTCACTCATTAATGACAATATTTATGGTTCCTACATGATGAGATGTTAGCATTAAAGCTTACTAATTGCATATTTAGAAAGAAGTGTGAAGGTAGTGGGGATGGGGAAGAGTGATTAAGGAATGGATAAGTATGAAAAGCGGTTGGTCGGGCTTCAAAATAGGGTTACAAGGGATACTCAGAAGAGGTGAGGGCTCGACGGTCAGATTGTATGTCTAGAAAGTATTGAGTGCAAAATGTGTAACACAGAAGAGGGTATGATGGGGCAGTCCAGCGGTCAATTTGTATATCACGGAACTTCGGGTGTTGTTTGTAGGTCACGAAACAATGGAACCGTAATCTTGACCCTGCCTATCTAGGAATCACAATTGAAAAACTGGGTAAGTATAGTATAGGGAAACGATTGGTCGGACTCATTTTTGCTAACATATTGAAATTTGTAATGGATATCCCATTACATGGAAAGATCTTTTATGCATGTTTCTGGACAATTTGTGTAGGTATAGTCAGTGTGACTGTCTCCTTGAGCCTTTAGCTCATTAATGACAATCTTTATGGTTGCTTCATGATGAGCTGTTAGCATTAAACCTTACTAATTGCATACTTGGGAAGAAGTTTGAAGGTGGCGGGAACAGGGAACAACGATTAGGAATTGAAGATTTCGTAAACTTGCCAACCTGACGATCTACGAAAGAGATTCCAAGAAATGGCCAAGTATGGAAAGTGGTAAGACGGGATTCAAAATAGGGTGGCAAGGGATCCTCAGGAGACGTGAGGGTCCGACGGTCAAATTGTATGTCTCAGAACTTTTGATTGCAAAATGTGTAACACAGAATAGGGGATGATGTGGGAGTTCAGTGGTCAATTTGTATATTGAGGAACTCCAAGTGTTGTTTTTAGGTCAAGAAACAACGGAAGTGAAATCTAGAGCCCGCCTACCCAGGAATCCACGATTGAAAAAGTGGCTAAGTATGGAATTTGGAAGCGGTCGGTCGGAGTCATTATATAAAATCATTAGTGGAAATGTGAACCTATGAGTCTGCCAACCCGCACACTTAGAAATTTTTGGAAAAACGACTAAGTAACCAGAAAGAGAAAGTAGAAGGGAAAAAGAAAGGAGAATTCGGTTAAGTATAGAAGAGGGAAAATAAGTGGATAAAAGAGTGGGAAAATAGAAAAGGGGAGGGAAATTTTCGAAAGCGGGAATTGGTCAAGCCCAATTTTTGCAAAATCATCATTTCCTAGTCCAATATTTTATCCACATATTCATTTTCTATTGTGCTTGTATCATTAAAAATGGTGTGAGAAAATGAAAATATAAACTATAACTTGATTTTTGTCTATAACTATGTATAGTTGATTTACAGGCGCTATTGATGTTTGGCTTTTGTAGATAACAGTGGGTTAAGATAAGTTTGCATTCTTACTATGATAAGGCCTTAAAAAAAGTAGAATAAGTAACATTTTTTTCCAATTCAGTTCTCACAGAAAAAATTCTCTGATCCCATATATTCATCTTTGTTGATTGGATAATAGGGAGGTCGATTTCATAGATTGTTGTATTGGTCATTTCAGACGACCGAGGTGTGTCAGGTAATGCTTTGATGAATATTTGTTTTCATTGCAACCTGTGGGTGTAATTGTGTTTTTGATACATTGTTGAATGCCTTGAAATATTATTTTAAGTAGTAAACTTCTTGCAGTAGATTATTCATTGAATGGTTTTTTGTTTCCCTCTATTTTTCCCTCTATTATTTCACTTGTCTGTCATTACTCTGCTACAAGCCAAGGAGAACCCTCATCCATATCATCTTTCCAATTTGACCATGCTTTTGTCTTGGTGAAACAACCCTCTAACTCACCAACAAATTCAAAAGAACGACCATTCCAAATTTCCGGTGGCTTGGCTCTTCCCTTTAACACTCAGGTGCAGCCTTTAGGAGAAACATTAACTATGAAGTAAATTAGACAACTCTATAGGATCTTCAATCAAAGAATAGAGAAAGTGAGTCATAGTTATATTTTCCAGGATGTGTTTGCATAAAAGAAGCATCGAAAAGCTACAGAGAAATCAATGGAGGGTTGTTGAAATAAACTTGTTGTACTGTCAACTTGACCGTAAGTATAACAACGATGAAATTGAATTTTAATATTGGGGTTGATTTCATAGCCCCATTTGACTTCAACTAGCATATATCATTTTTTTTTTCAAAATATTTGCAAAGAAGTGATTTGGTAATTTCATTAATAAAGTAAAAGTGATAAAATAGAGGCCAGGGGATGGACAACCAATAATATGTTTCCTTCTCGAGTGAAGGAATGAAGTAAGTGAGAGGGAAGTAAGATATCATTCACTCAACAAGGTTGATATGAGAACGAAACTTCTTGGGCGGGGCCCCAATTCCCGCATCGTGAATTAGTGTTTCTATGTTCTATCTACATTACGAATGGAATTGAATGTTGGTTTGAAATTGTGTGAAATTCATTTATGTTTCCATAGAAGCCTCATGTGATCGACACAATGCATTGTCATATAATTGTTCAATGCTTAATATTTGATCAAATTACTTGATTCAATACAATATTTAAGAATTACAAGACTATCGAACCATGCAAATGAGAAAAGGTGTTAAATCCAACAAAGAAGCACCAACCAATATTCCAAGGCAATTTTTTAATAGTAAATCTATAAGAAAAATAGTGGGTAATATATATTTACCCATAGACATTGAAATGAGTTATTTTCACTAAAGAATTGAACATACTTGTCATAAGTACAGGTAGAGGAGTTACAAAAAAATAAAAGATGCATAAAATGTTGTGTTGTTCATCTAGTGTGACAACATGCAGAAGGCATCGACAAGCTCTTGAACATGCATACAAAAATGATTATCATGCTTTCTTAGGAACTCCTTGTAGTTTTCTCCTCTGAAGGTCAATGTTGGCTTCGACAATATGAACATCTTGTAGAAGACCTGAGGTGACAAAGAAATAGGAGAGTGGTCTCGCAGTAGAATAATTCTTTGGCTTGAAATATATCTCTTGTCCCACCAAGAGACTACCTCCTTACAGTCAAATAATTCAGGGACACAAACCGCACGAGCAATTATAGAGGTCCAAATTACTTCATTTTGGAAAGAAGGGGACCAAGAGACCACCTCCTTAAAGTCAAATACTTCAGGGACACAGCCTGCACGAGCAATTCCAGAGGTCCAAGCACTAAGAGACCACCTCCTTACAGTCAAAGAATTTAGGGACACAATTTGCATGAGAAATTCCAGAGGTCCAAATTACTTCGTTCTAGGCAGAAGGAGACCAAGAGACCACCTCCTTACAGTCAAATACTTTAGGGACACATCTTGCATGAGAAATTCCAGAGGTCCAAATTACTTCATTTTGGGCAGAAGGGGATGAGTAGTAGGAATATGCCTTGGAGCACTAGGAGTTCTGGTCCTCACCCCCTAAGATGTTAATTGTATCTCCATAGAACAGGAGACTGGTCCCACAATTGAATAATTGTTTGTCTTGAAATGTATCTCTCGGCACACCAAGAGACCATCTCCTTATAGTCAAAGACTTCAGGGACATAGTCTGCACTAGGGACAAATCCAAACCGTAATCCAAAACCCTAAAAATGAAAGGAAAGGATACATATTTGAGGGCCAGGAGTGCCATACAAGTCGAGAGAATCAAAATCTCGAGCTGCAAAGCGGCTATTGCATTCAACATTGGTTTCTTTTTTGAAACCCTTTCCGTTGGTCTTGTTAGGGCCGCCATTGCCGAGATGGTAATTGCTCCTCATTATGGTGGATTTTAATTTTGGCACAGGAGTGGGAAAAACGTATGCATTGTCATCATCCATCGTTGTATCATCGTCCATCATATCATCTTCTTCTGGCTCAAAATCGACCACATCAACTTCTGCATCGACCATTCTTTCATTCTTTTCTACAAAATCCTTGAAATTTAGGGCAAGCGATGGATATACAAAGCGAATGCATGATATACATGTTTATAGGGTTACAAAACAAACAAAACATAGGGGGGCAAGATATACACGTTTATAGGGTTATAAAACAAATAAACATAGGGGGGGTTGTCTGAGCAGGGGGGGTTTCCTTGGAATTATTTGGCTTGAAATATATCTCTTGGCGCACCAAGGGACCATCTCCTTACTTCCTTCTGGGAAGAAGGGGATGAGTAGTAAGAATATTCCTTGGAGCACTCGAAGTTCTAGTCATCATGCCTGAATATGTTTACTGTGTCTTGACAAAACTATTGTTGAGCTGCTGCCATAAGTTGACGAGAATGTCTGTTTGCTCCAGAAGATGTTTGCAATTAACAGTCGGAAGAGCTAATATAACCCTCCACAAATCTTGGTTTAATGCGTATCAATGGGAGATCTCGAGCCTTTGATTGATTAATGACAATTTGTATTGTTCCTGTGTAATGAGTTGTTACCATTAAAGCTTACTAATTGCATACTTAGAAAGAAGTGAGAAGGTGGCGGGGACAATGAAAAGCGATTAAGGATTTTATATTTAGTGAGGTCGCCAACCCGACGACGCGTGAAAGAGATTCCATGATGTTTAAAATGAACACTCGGAAGAGATAACATAACCCTCCACAAATATTGGTTTAATTTGTATTAATGGGAGATCTCCTCGATCCTTTTGCCCATTAATGACAATCTTTACGGTTCCTGCATGATGATTTGTTAGCATTAAAGCTTAATAATTTCATATTTATTAAGAAGTGCGAAGGTGGAGAGGAAGATGAAGAGCTATTAAGGATTGGATATTTCGTGAACCCAGCAACCCGATGACTCGCGAAAGATATTCCAAGAAAGCGATCGGTCGGGCTTCAAAATAGGGTCACAAGTTATACTCTCCGAAATTTTTACTTCAAAATGTGTAACACGAAACATGGCACGATGTTGGAATTCAGCAGTCAATTTGTATATCACGGAACTCCAGGTGTTGTTTGTAGGTCTCGGAACAATGGAAGGGCAATTTTGAGCACGCCTTCTCGAGAATTGACGATCGAAAAAGTGTCCAAGTATGGAATGGGGAAACGGTCGGTCGAACTCGTGATATAAAATAATGATACATATTCGAAAAATGGACTGAGCAACTAGAAAGGGAAAGTAGAGGAGAAAAAGAAAGGGGAATTTGGTTGTCAATTTGTATATCGGGGAAGTCCGGGTGTTGTTTGTAGGGGGCGGAAAAATGGAAGTGCAATATTGAGCCTATATTCCCAGAAACTCGTGATCAAAAAAGTTGTTGAGTATGGAATGGGGAAGCAGTTGATCAGACTCATGATATAAAAGCATCAATGGAAATGTGAACACGTGAATCCACCAACCCGCACACTTAGACATTTTTCAAAAAATGAATAAGTAACCGGAAAGGGAAAGTAGAGGGTAAAAAAAAGGGGGAGGGAAATTTTCGGAAGCGTTAATTGGTTTTAACAAAGCCCCATTGATGGTCTTAACAGTAAATATGAAGTGCAGTAGATAGGTGAACAAGCTCTTCAATCAAGGAATAGATAAAGTGAGTCATAGTTATACTTTCCAAGATGTGTTTGCATAAGAGAAGCATCGAAAAACTACAGAAAAATCAATGGAGGGTTGTTTAAGTAAAATTATTGTACTGTCAACTTGGTCGTAAGTATAACAATGAAGATTTTAAATTTTAATTTTATGTGGTTGATATCAGAGTCCCATTGGACTTCACCTAGCATATATCCTTTTATTTCAAAATATTTTTGAAGAAGAATTTTGGTAATTTCATCAATCAAGTAAAAGTGCTAAAATGAACCACATATTACATTTCCGTCACAGAGCTTACATTAAAAGGCAAGGAAAGTCTTGTATATTCTTTAAGATCATAAAAAAACTACTAAGATCCTGGATCTTTCATCCAACCATAATTCAAAAACTAGGCCCATGAGAACCTTGAACTAAAGTACGAAAGCACTTGAACAAAATTCTTCCAAACACAAGGCAAGAAAAAATAAGCAGAGATTGGGCATTGTATCCCATATATAACCAAATCCCCAAATGGACACCAAGAAATTTTCCAATTACTATATTACTATGAACCAAGATCACTATGAACATTTTCTTATGATAGTACTATGAACCAATATCACGTTGACCTGACAATGTTATAACGTTACTAGTTCTCGAAAAGAGTGTCAGCATTTAACTTAGTGGAGTTTGAGCAATGCCAAATTTGTAATATTATTGAAAATTCTTGATGGTTCTGTTCAGAGGAGCAAGCCATTTTCACGGATCAAAGGATGGACCTGATTTATTCACAGTTGTATACTTTGTATGAGGTCTTGCCTCATGCTTATCATTTCTAGAATGAACAATCTTATGTGCTTCCAGTTCACTTTTCCATGGCACTGCAAAACTCTATTCATATCTTGATTGGGTAGCATGGATAGATACATATCGTATTGTTTCATTTCTTGTCAACGCATGCTATGATTTTTTATTTTTTTTTGGTTCAACCGATATGAAATATGGCATTTTCCTCATTTAATGTAAATTTTCTATGGACGCGAAAGTTGCGTAACATGTAGACATTGTGCCTTTTTCTATAGGTATACTTCATATGGAAATTCTGCCAACCCAGGAAGCACATCTTGTAATACAGGTTTTTTAATTGTACAATGTACAATTGTGTTGCTGAGGGTTCAGATGTCACCGTTGAGGCAATGTCTATATATGTAAGGGCATTTTTTACTACATCATATGCAATAAATTGTGCCATCATTTATGAAAGCAGAGGTAGAAGTAGGAGACTTGCATTTGGCACATACAGGCTCAAAGGCGGTCAAGTACGCATTTGATGCAACCAAAACACCCTCAACCTGCACATGTGAGAATAGTAGTTAATAGATTGAACAATACAATATACAAGTGTACAACAAAAAAGATGCACAAAATTATTGAAGGAATTTTTTATGTGCAAAGTGTGGATGGAATTGTAGACGTATATGTACAATAGTTGTCGAGCTAGTTAGTTTCTTGAGATCCTGTACTATGTCTATTTGTAGTTCTGTTACAAATGTTTCTTGGGTTGTGCGAAAGATCCTTTATTTAACATCTCTTTTTTTTGTTATATTTTTTAAGAGCATAAGTGGAAATTTCCCTTTATGCAATTGTTGTTCCATGGAGGAAAATAAATTTGAATAGGTGTCGAACAATTGTAGCTACAACATGGAGCAGTGTAATAGTTGTGTAACATAACTGATATATATATGAGCATGTGAAAGTAAATAAAAAAACTAGATATGGAGAATGGTGTCATTGCCTTGTCATTGCCTGAATCTCCATCTTTTATATGGAGAATGTGTTGTGAGCCAACTTTTCTCGTGAGTGTGACAATTGCACCAATGGTTCTGATTGGGTAAATGTTGTTGCTCTGTGTAAGTTGGTTGATTGTTGTGTCCGGTACAGAATGATATTTTTAACAAACCGTCAAAAGTTTTTCCAAAATACTTGTTTCATTGAGCGATATAATCCGATCACAATCACCACAGTCATATACTGTTTTCGGTAATATATTAAAATTTGTAATGGATATCCCATTACCTGGAACGATCTTTTCTCCATGTTTCTGGACAAGTTGTGTAGGGATATTCAGTGTGACTTTCATCATGTCATTTTTGTTTGTCACGTCGGCACACATAATGAATCTATTTTTGTTTTCCTTGTCTAAGTAGGCTATACATGACCATTATGTCCTCGACAAAAGCTTGTCTAATTCGGCAACTGTTTAAGCCTTCTATCGATAGTATGTTAGGTGTTATAAGTTTAGACCTGGTGAGATTTTTTGAATGGGAAAAGTAATGTGAATGGTAGTTTGTATCATTTTTTTGGCATAAATGTACAAGCACATGCTCTATTTGGATGAAGTATGCAAGTCATAGTTTTGTAACCATACCTCTTAGTCTGCAGAGCTTGCACTATGTTGGGCATTTCACTTGCGCTCGTCGATACTTCTTGTGAAATGAAAAGCATGTGTTGTAGATGACATCAACATATTTATCATGGCATAGATGAATAAATAACTTAGGATATTTGTTTGGTAAACATAGCAAGAGCATAATGTATGAATATTTACCTTTGGCCTTGTCGTTCTGTTGATGTTTGCGATGATTGACTACTCATGCCCATGTTACTCGCCCAACTTTTTCTGATGCAAGCATGTGTGCATGAACATCAGAATGACTAAATAAGAATATGCATTGTATATTGCTCATAATTTTTATGGATTTCACATACAAGCTCGAAGGGGATGGAGTATGAAATAGGGTGTCAAGGGATACTCAAGAGATGTGAGGACCCGACAGTCAAATTGTATGTCTCAAAAATTTTGAGTGCAAAAATGTGTAACATGGAACATGGCATGATGGGGAGTCCGACAATCAATCAGTATATCGAGGAATTCCGGGCACTGTTTGTAGGTCAAGGAACAATAGAAGAGCAACCTTGAGCCGCCCAACCTGGAAGTCTAGCTGTCAATTTGTATATTTCAGAACTTTGGGTGATGTTTGCAGGACACAGAACAATAGAAGCCCAATTTTGAGCTCGTCAGGCCAGGAACCCACGATCGAAAAAGTGGCTAAGTATGGAATGGGGAAGTGGTCGGTCGGACTCGTGATATAGAAGCATGAGTAGAAATGTGAACCTGTGAGTCTGCCAACCCGTGCACCTACACATTTTCGGAAAAACGACTAAGTAAAGTAACCAGAAAGGGAAAGTAGAGGGGAAAAATAAAGCGGAATTTGGTTAAGTATAGAAGAGGGAAAAAAAAGGGATAAAAGAGAGTGGGAAAATAGAAAAGGGGAGGGAAATTTTTCAGAAGCAAGAAGTTTCAACAAAGGCCCATTGTTGCCAAATCATCGTTTTCTAGTCCAATATTTTATCCACCTAATTGTTTTGTGTGTTTGATTTACTATCACTATTGGTATACCTTTTCGATGATTGTATTTCATCTTCCTCTGACGTGGCCTATAAGATTTCATCCTCTTGTCCAACTAGTTTATTTCTTTCAATGTAGCAATGTAGAAAATACAATGGACATGAAGGTAAGTTGGTATGTAGAAAGACATGTAAAAAAATAAATACAGTCTTATTTATTTCAATGTAGCAGTACAAAAAATACAGTTGACATGAAGATAGGTTATTATGTAGGAGGATATGTAGTATCTAGATACAATAAATTATGTGGAAAACAGAAGAATAAATATACAAACAATAAATGAAATACAAAACAATGGAATATGAAATAAGAGTAGAAGCATGCACCTTTGTATCTCTTCTTCTACATTTTTGGTTAAGAGTCCTTCGTCTTCTCCAGTTATTCTATTTGTTTCA
Source organism: Picea mariana (assembly GCA_032191745.1). Classification (NCBI taxonomy): domain Eukaryota; kingdom Viridiplantae; phylum Streptophyta; class Pinopsida; order Pinales; family Pinaceae; genus Picea; species Picea mariana. The sequence continues at coordinate 135,606 of JASDQU010010780.1, read as the reverse complement.
ATGTGGGAATGCACAAAATACAATGAACATGAATGTAAGTTGGTATGTAAAGGAAAACAAGCAATATGTACATATAGTAAATGAGAATCAAAGGAATAGAATAAAAGATAGAGTTAGAAGCATGAACCTTTGTTTTTCTTGATCCATCGTTGTGGTTATATAGAAGTTTTCCTAGCCAAAATATATTACAAGCCAAAAAATATTAAGAAGTTGGATGATCCCAGTTGAATGATTTGGTTTTGTGCAACAAAGTATTCAGATATATTTGAGACATGGAAATATGAGTTTATAATATGTTTGATATATATTTCATAATTCAAGTACAAAAAAAATTGTAGCATGGTCAGACCAGTATGTGTATAAGATAAAGAGGGTGTATTTTGAAATGGGACATTTGACCATACATGGTCAATAAGTGTGTTTTGTACATGCTTTATCCTAACCAAAAGAAAGAGGAGATTGTAATTTTAGATGTAGTTTTCCAATTATTTTGTTATGGCACTAGTTTGTAGCATGTCAACATTGAAGTCTCCTAGAATGATAATGGTTTCGTTCAGATGTAAATGGTGTAATCCATTTGAAAATCCATTCATTATGCTGGCAATTTTGCACACAAAGCGACATATAAATTGAATATTGCAATTTGCAATCCACGAAAAATTACTCTTGCTAGCACTATCTCAACATCTTTTTCTTCGAAATACATATGAGCCAAAAATGTTATATGTTTTTTCACTAATATCATCACTCCATGCGTAATGTAACTTGATATGCAAGTGTGATTTGAAAATTTCTTATTTTGCATACATAATGTCATGTATGCTTCTTGCAATCACAAAATATCAGATTGCATTGTGTCATAGTCATTGAGTATATGATTCATATGTGCATTTAAACTGCACGTGTTAAGTGAGAGAATTGATACACATGAGTTTGTTTGTATGGATTGGTAATCATATTGCAGAAGCCATTTTGCACTAGTCTGAAGGCGTTGCATCTCAGTATCAAATTTATGTTTGAATTTGAAGTTATCTTTTGTAAGAGTGCTTAGACAATTCAAGGACTCTATGTTTCTGACATGTGACAGAGCTGTGCATATAATTCCATGTATTCGTATTCCAGCAAGATCGAGGGAAACACTATCAAGTGTTAGTCTTTGTGATCTATGGATTGTACGTGCACATGCAATTTGAATTGGAAATTGTTTTTGAATCTTCAGTTAACATGTCTTTTTTGATGTTGGTATTGGTTTTGATATTCACAATATAGGTTTCCATTTACGCAAAGTGTTTGAATTATATAGATAAGATAACTTGTTCACTTGTCGGTGGCCAATATGCAAGTCATGGAACTTAATCCTGAGGACATCAACTTTTTTTTTTTTGGTATAAGCTTTGAGCATTTCATTTGCACCATTCACTAGGCCATCCTGTGAATCATAGTTCCAGGCATATATTTCAACTAGCATGTATAATTTAAGGACAAGTGGAAAACGAAAAGTTGTTGTATGTTGATGACATGGTACATTGCCATGGTTTTCTTCTTCAAGATCAATTGAATTGATGATGATGTCATTTCCAGGCATGAGCGATAACATATACTTTTTATGCATTGCAACATCCTTATTCTTGTAGAATAGGTAAGGGAAGGTTGGGTCAGTCGAGGCAGGTCGCATGCAACTTGAATTGATATACAATAAGTCATCACATGTTTGGTTGTTTGTCCACATTATATTTAGAATTGCAATAAATTTTTCATTTTTTTGGCGCATTGTAGTATGTAATTCAAAGCACTTTATGTTGTCTTTCCAAAAACCATGTGACACAGACCCCCTTCCTCTCCTCAAGGCTGCTCGACCTCTCGGTCTTGGATCTTCAAATATCTGAGCTGAATTGGCTCTTTGGGCCTCCAATAGACCCTGAAACAAATTACACACATGTCTCTTGATGTCGCCCCCACAGGTTAAAACTACCTGCAACCCTTCTCTTTAGTGCTTCTAGCAACACCAAATTGTGAGTACGAGCCCCCATGCAAGACTCTTCTCCAATATGAATACGTTCTATGACCATGGGCCAGCTCCCTTCACGACTTCATGCTTCGAATATTTTGCAAGCAATTGCTTCCATTTTCCTCGATCTTCGAATCGATGAACTTACCTAGGACCAGATCTACGGTCCACGCACCTTCGACAACCAACGACTATGATTTACTTTAGAGTTCAACATTCAGAAATTTTCGAATGCTTCAATGTCTCTTCTTCCAAAAGTATGTTCTACTTGATGCTCTAGATCAAGAGCCACGCATCCTCCTCCAATGGATGGTTTCAATGGACTTCGACACTTGGGACTTTAGACCTTCGGAAATTCACCCCTTGGTTTCCCCAAAAGTGCTCTATCTCCTAAGTGACGGAGATGACACCACGTGTACACAAAATTGATGGTCAAGGTTTTAGCTTCTTACCTTTTGTCGGATGCACACTTCTGAATCCCACGATCTGACGACACGTGTCCTCCTCAGATCAACGACTCCTGTAGACATCATTACTTTACACTCAGGCATTTTAGCTTCACCTCACCTGTTTTCCTCTGAAGTACCTTTCTTCCGAACACACAAATATCTGCCACGTATTCTTCTAGATCCAACTGTCCCAATCTACTTCACTCCTTGGGACTTTGTGAAGATTGCACTTTTCTTTTATGCAATTCTTTCGAAGCTCTTTCCCACGAATTCTTGAATCTATTTCCATGTACCCTCCTTGATACTGGCAATGTAGATTCACTTCACAGCTATGGCACTTTGGAAATCTTGCACTTACAACCTCTTCATACCTCTGAACACTCAGAGCGCCGAAGGAATCCTAGACTAACCTCCTTGCAACTCTCCCAGATCTAACGGTCTGGAATGTTCCCGCTTCCTCCAAATGGATCTTGTACATTAACTTGGGGAATTTTAAAATACTCCACCCTATTGAATACTTCTCGCCATTATCTCTTATGATCTTGTTCTTTCTTGAAAACTCTGACTCCTTAGAGTGCCTTTTCGACACTTAGTCGAATTTTGACTTATGTACACACCTTGCAACAAGTCTTCTCTCCAACTCAACTTCTTTGAGTGACTGTGCACCCCTTGCAATAGTTCTTTACTGGTCTCAATTTCTCCTTCTGAACAATATAACTTAAGTATGTTTATGCCTGCACACACCTTGTGAGGTATTTTGCACTTCTTCTCAAACAAGGCTTAAAACTACTCCTCCTGAGCTTCTGAGTCTAAAGAATCTATCAACACACTCCTTGTGGACAATACACACTTATTTGCAAATAAAAGCTTCACACTATCTCTGATGATCTTATGAGTCGAAACAGACTCTGTCAACACACTTCTTGTGGACAATATGCACTCCTTTCATAAACTCGTGAAGAGAAACAATTGAAACTTATCTAAATCCTCACAGATTCATACATTCAACCATGTAAATGAATTCATAAATACAAGAATGAGTAAATAACATATAATTTCACTTAAACAAAAATCTTGTCATTCATTCATTCAGATAGACACAAAAATAAAAACACCATACAACAATATTCTATACTGCTACTTTGTAACTGTTCTTTGATTTGATTATGAAGCTTTTGCATTTCTGCAGTGAAGTCTTCTACTCCAGGGCTTCTGAATTCATTCTTCTCTAGATCTCTCAACTCTGATACTCCCCTTGGGCTCATTCCATACACTATCTAGAATGGACTCTTTCCTGTACTCCTATTTACTGAGTCATTGTATGCAAACTCTTCTTGTGAAAGAATTTGATCCCACTGGCTATGATTTTTAGTGACCAAAATTCTCAGAAAATTTCCTAAACTTCGATTTACCACCTCATTATGTCCATCTGTTTGAGGGTGATATGTAAAACTAAAGGATATTTTTGTTCCCAGTTTCTTCCACAATGTTCTCAAGAAATGACCAACAAATTTATTGTCTCTATCTGAAACAATGCTCCTGGGCAACCCATGAAGTCTTACAACTTCCTTGAAAAATAAATTGGCAATGTGTGTTGCATCATTTGTTTTCTAGAATGGGATAAAGTGTTCCATATTTGAGAATCTATCAACTACCAAAAAATATGGAATCTATTCCCTTTTGTTTTCTTGGCAACCCCAACACAAAATCCATGCTTATTGCATCCCAAGGCCTATCTGGAATAGGAAATGGCTGATACAACCCAGTGTTCTACCTCTTTCCTTTTGCATGCTAGAAAATATTACATATGTTCACAAACTTCTTCACGTCTGTTCTCATACCTGGCCAATAGTATGAATTATTCAACTATGCAAATGTATTTTCATGGCCGAAATTTCCGGCTAGACCTCCACTATGTTTTTCTTTTAGCAGATTATCTCTCATTGAACACTTTGGTATGCACAACTGGAAACCTTTAAATATAAATCCATCTTGAATCAGATACGTTGTCCACTGAATCCTATCTCTAATCACATGATTTTCACATGCTTCATATGCCTCTTTAAAATCCGGATCATCACAAGACATCTCCTTAAGGTGTTCAAACCCTAAGGTTTTCACTTGAAATTCTTGTAGAATTAGGCATCTCCTGCTCAATGCATCAACAACTTTGTTAGCATTACCAGAAATATTTTTAATGACAAAAGTGAAATTTTTCATAAACTCTATCCACTTAGCATGTATTTGATTTAACTTCTCTTGGCTGGTTATGAATTGTAAAGCCTGATTATCGCTATACAAAACAAACTCTTTTGGAGCAAGGTAGTGCCTCCATTTCTTCAAGGCTTAAACTACTGCGTAAAATTATTTATCATATGTGGAGTAATTCCTCTTGGTATCATTCATCTTCTCACCAAAATATGCAACAGGTCTATTATCTTGGCTCAAAAATGCTCCAATTGCAACTCCACTAGAATCACATCGGACTTGAAATGTCTTCCCAAAATCTGGCAAGAACATAATCGGTTGTTCTATTATCTTCTCTCTTAATATCTTGGAAATTTTCTCAACTTCTTCTTTCCATTTGAAAGACTTGTGTCTCTTCTTCACCGTATCTAACATCAGTGTACAAATTCCACTAAAATTTCTAATGAACTTCCAATAGAAACTTGCTAATCCATGGAAGCTTCTCACCTCAAATATGCTTTTTGGCAATGGCCATTATCTGATTTCTTTCACCTTCTCTAGATCCATATTCAATTCATTTGAAGATATTACAAAACCCAAATAAATGAGTTCTACCTTCATAAAATAGGATTTCTTTAGATTTTTCAGCAACTTCTCTTTCTGCAATCTTCTCATTACTAATGTTAAGTGTCTCAAATGCTCTTCTTTAGTTTTACTAAAGACCAATATATCATCCATATATACAATCACAAACTTACCAATGAAATATTTCAATACCTCATTCATCAATCTAATAAAAGTGATTGGGGCATTTGTTAAGCCAAATGGAATAACAAGCCATTCATACAACCCCTCATTTGTCTTGAAGGTTGTTTTCCACTCATCACCTTCTCTCATCCTTATCTGGCGATATCCGCTTCTCAAATCTATTTTTGAAAAATAGTTTGATCCACTCAAACAATCCATTAAGTCATCCATTCTTGGCAAAGGAAATTTGTACCTGATGGTGATCTTGTTTATGGCTCTTGAGTTTGTACACATTCTCCATCCTCCATATTTCTTTGGACTCAACACAGTTGTTACCACACATGAACTCAAGCTTTCTATGACTAATCCCTTGTCCATCAAATCCTGGACTTGTCTCTTCATCTCCTCATTCTCTTAAGGTGTCAATCTGTACGTTGCTTTGTTCGAAAAAATTTCTTCTGGTACTAGATCGGTGTGATGGTTGATACTCCTGATAGGTGGCAATGAGCTAGGTAACTCATCCACTACTATGTTAGAAAAATTCTCTAACAGCTCCTGAATTTCTTCAGGAAGATCCTCCATAGAAGTAATTGTAAGGATAACTCTTGGCTTCCTCACTACAAGAAACTGCATCTATTGTTCCTTCTTAACTTCACTCAGGAGTTCCTTCCCACTCATGAGAGGTATACTTGTGTTGGCTTCTTCCTTCACTTAGTTCTCCTCTATTGGTAGTAACATGTTTGTCCTACCATTATTCTCCAAAGTATAAGTATTTTTCATCCCATCATGAATGACATTTATGTCAAACTTCCATGGTCTCCCCAATAAAACATGACATACATCCATGGGAATCACATTACAAAAAATCTCATCTCTATATCCTACTATTTTAAATTCAACTAGACATTGTTTAGTTACCATTACATGGTGACTTTTCTGCAACCATGAGACTATATACATACTTGGATGTGCAGTTGTATCCAACTCCAATTTCTCCATCATCTCTATGGACACTAAGTTATCAGTGCTCCCACTGTTAGTTATCACCTTGCATACTCTATCCCTAGTCTTGCAATAGGTTTTGAACAAATTGTTCCTATGCATTGGATTTTCAAACTCTGGATCTCGTTTCAAGAGAACCTTCTTCATCATCAAATATTTTTCATCTTCTGCACCTTCTGCTTCAACATTCCACTTCTGTGCTTCCAAAATATGAGCTTCACCTCCTTCTTTATTTCTCTTGGGGCATTCCCAATACATGTGTCCAGTGTTTCCACAGGCATAACACTTCACCTCTCCTCCTTTGCCTCTTCCTCTTCCTCGAGGAAAATAATTTCTTCCACCACTCTGTCTCCCTCGGGAACTTCCTCCTTTTTCTGAGTGACTATGTGGTGTTTTAGTCTCACCTTTGGGATTCTATGACTTATCATGGAAATTCCCTTACCTCTATTTAGAATTCTACCTCATCTTCACTGACTCTGCATCCTGGTCAACTTCTCCTTTGCCTTCAGTGCAACCTGATAAGAATCTTCCAATGTATTCACTGCCATCATGTTGATTTCATCCTAGATTTCATATCTCAGGCCATTGATATACCTGGAAACCTTTTCATCATCTCTCTCTTTCTGTCCAATTTTGGTGTTCAACTTGTAAAATTCCTTTTTGCACTCTTTTACTGTCATTCCTTTCTGTCTCGGGTTCTACAACCTCCTGGAAAGATTTATCTGATAATCCTTGGGTATGAATTTATCTTTCATCTTGGTTACCATTCTATCCCAACTCTTAATCTTTTGTTTTCCATTTCTTCTTATGTCATCCTACAGTTCATCCCACCACAGTGTTGCATGTCCTTTCAACCCGGTGACAACATGTTTCACCTTTTTCTCTTCATCAACATCTTCATAATCGAAGTAATTATTCATTGCTCATACTCAATCCAACAACTCTTCAATGTCCAAGTTGTCTTCATACATCAGGATGCCTATCTTTTCTCTAGCTCCCAATTTCACAACAAATTTTAACAAGCGTTCTTCTGCAACATCCTATGCTACATCTTCTTCAACTTCTCTTTCTTCTCTTTCTGCATCACTGATGTCTCCAGCATTAGGTGATCTCCTTTGTGTTGTTTCCATAGCATATAAACTTGCATGAATTTCTCTCATCTCCCTTTCCACTGCTTGATTTTCTATAGGTGTCTCCACACGTCTCCTAGGCGGCATTATGCTAACCTTTTCTTCACTCATAGAGCACAAATTGAGGTTGTTTAGGCTCTGACACCACTTGACACAGACCCCCTTCCTCTCCTTAGGGATCCTCAACCTGCCAGTCTTGGATCTTCAAATATCTGATCCGAATCGACTCTTCCGGCCTCCAATAGACCCTGAAACAAATTATTGATGTCACCCCCACAAGTTCAAACTACCCACAACCCTTCTCTTTGGTGCTTCTGGAAACACCAAATTATGAGTATGAGCCCTCGTTCTAGAATCTTCTCTAATATGACCACGGGCTATGACCGTGGGTCAGCTCCCTTGACGACTTCACTCTTTGGATATTTTGCGAGAAGTTGATTCTCTTTTCCCTGATATCTGAATCATGGAACTTACCCGGGACCAGATCTATGGTCCACGCATCTTCGACAACCAACAACTACGATTTAATTCTAAGTTCTGCATTCAAAAGTTTTCTAATGCTTCAACATCTCTTCTTCCCGAAGTGCGTTCTACAAGATGCTCTAGATCAAGCACCATGTGTCCTCCTCCAACGGACGGTTCCAATGGACTTCAACACTTGGGACTTTAGACCTTCAGAACTTCACCCCTCGGTTTCCCCCAAAGTTCTCTATCTCTGAAGTGACGGAGATGACACCACGTGTCCACGAAATTTATGGTCAAGGTTTTAGCTTCTTACGTTTTTCCAGATGCACACTTTTAAATCCCATGATCTAATGACACGTGTCCTCCTTCAACGGCTCTTGTAAACTTTGCTGCTTTGCGCCTCGGGTGTTTTAGCTTCACATCAAATTTTTTCCTCTGAAGTACCTTTCTTCCGTACACATGGATCTCTACAATGTATTCTTCTGGATCCAACAATCTAGATCTACTTCGCTCTTCATGACTTCATGAATATTTCACTTTTCTCTTACGAAATTCTTTCAAATCTCTTTCGCAGGAACTCTCATATCTGTTGCCATGTACCCTCCTTGATACTGACAGTGTAGATTCACTTCACAGCTACAAGACTTCGAAAATCCTGCACTTACAACCCCTTGAAACCTCCGAACACTCGGAGCGTTGAAGGACTCCTAGACTAACCTCCTTGCAACTCTCCCAGATCTAATGGTTTGGAATGTTCCCGCTTCCTCCAAATGAATATCGCACATTAACTTGGGGAATTTTAAAAGACTCCACTGTATTGAAGACTTCTCTCCATTATCTCTTCTGAGCTAGTTCTTTCTCAAAATATCTAACTCCTCAGAGCTCTTTTTCAACACTTAGTCTAATTTTTACTTCGGTGCACATCTTGCAACAAGTCTTCTCTCCAACTCAACTTATTTGAGCGATTGTGCACCCCTTGCAACAATTCTTTACTTGGCTCAATTTCTCCTTCTGAACAATAGAACTTAAGTATGTTTATACTTGCACACACCTTGCGAGGCCTTTTGCACTTCTTCTCAAACAAGGCTTAAAACTACTCTTGAGCTTCTGAGTCTAAAGACTCTGTCAACGAACTCCTTGCGGGCAATATGCACTTATTTGCAAATAAAAACTTCACGCTATCTCTTCTGAGATTCTGAGTCGAAAAATACTCTGTCAATGCACTCCTTTCGGACAATATGCACTCCTTGTATAAACTTGTGAAGAGAAACAATTGAAACTTATATAAATCCTCACAGATTCATACATTCAACCATGTAAATTCATTCATAAACATAAGAATGAGTAAATAACAGATAATTTCACTTAAACAGAAATCCTACCATTCATTCATTCAGATAGACACAATAGTAGAAACACCAAACATTTGGGATCAATGCTTCTTTGTTATATTCATTCAAATGAAAATATACATGGGCTCATACACTTTGATAAGCTTCAACAACTCCTACAATTATAACTTCTTCAACAACAACTATCAATAGCTAACAACAATAACTTCAGCAGCCTCTTCTGGGCAGCAATACATTTATTTATACAAAAGAGATCATAGATATTTTCCCTCCGACTACCTTAGTGTTATCCTATCGAATTAAAAGCTATCAACTACTAAGGCTTGTTACAATAAATGTTCGAGACAGACAGATAAGAGAAAATGCTTCGAATCCATACTGCCTCTAGATACATTAAAGAAAACACATCCCCCACCTATCTCATGCAATCGTTCAACCTCCAACAAACATTTAATATCACCTTTAATTACAATCTTTTCCCAGATATTACATTGATATACCAACTTTAAAATTCAAAAACACTTCAAAATGTGTATTGGGGTGTTGATTTTTCCTCCACTGTTGCTTTGCTGATGATGCTTCTGCATCACCATGCATCATTGTTTTCATGTTGACCATAGGTTTCTCAAATATGAGAGAATCTTGTATGGGTTGTGCCTGGTAAAGATCCCCACAGAATACCATATCAAGGTTTCCAAAGTATTTGGTTTGGACATGTTTTATGTTTCTCAATCGATTGTCAATGGAATACAAGAAGCGACTTCCAATCAAGGATGCCTCATCTATGAACACAAGTTGTAGTTCTTCATAAAGCTTTGAAAAGGTATCCAACATTTGTTTGTTGAGTGGAATAAAATGCGACTTGTTAAAAGGCATCAATAATGAAGAGTGGACTATTGTTCCACATGCATTATATGCATCTTTTCCTGTATATGCATTACATATCATGTGCCTCAAAGAATTTACTCTATGTCTATAGTAATGAGTACATGTCACTGGATCTTTTCTCATGAGGTAGTCAATGTCATCATTTTCCAAGGTCTCAAATTGTTTTGTCCTTTTCCTGTTCCTATACAATGTAGACACCATCCTAGAACTTTCTCTTTATAAATTACTGAAATATGTCACTGTTAAATATGGATAATGCCTGACAATGGTGTGCAATTTTGTTGCAGCTTGGCTACCTTTGTATCATACTTAGCCCTTCTACATCTACCTACATTTTTCTTCTACAAGAACATTTTGCAACGACATGTAGGTACTCATTCCCGGGCAAGGTGGGAATATCATCGAGGGCATGGTGGGAAGGCTAAATAATTTCCTTATTCAATTGAGGCGTTATATCTCCACTTCATCACATAAGGTAAAGGACCAATATTTGTAATGCTATAAAAAATGATAGCCGAAGTTGTGCAAACAACATTGTCATACATATGGTTCAGAGTTTGACAAAAAAAATGGAGCAAAATTTAAGAGCAGGAGAGAAAGATATACCAACCTCTATGGAAAATCTGTAGCATAGGAGTGATGAATAAATACCTAAACATTCTTATTTGCAAATTGTAAATAGTAAACAGTAAAGACCAAATACAAATGAAACTATGGTATTGAAACTTACTCGTCAATGATGAACGACATAATCACAGATCCAATTGCGAGTGTAGGAGTTCAACCCTGCAAAGTGCAATAACAGGCCCTAGAATTACCCAAGATTTGCATTCCAGGTCTTGGAACATTTTTCTTTATAACTTACTGAAATATGTCACCGAAAAAGATGGATAATGCCTAGAAATGATGTGCAATTATGTTGCATCTTGGTTACCATTGTATCAGACTTAGCCCTTCTACACCTACCTGCAGTTTTATTCTACAAGAACATTTTGCAAACACAAAAATATTGACATCGTATTTTTCATGTGAAAGACATGGGTTTGATTCCCGTACGGGATAGGTAGGTACCCATTTGAGGGAAAGCTATGAAGGCTAAAGGATAAATAATTTCCTTATTCAAGTGAGGCGTTAGATTTCCACTTCGTCGCATACGGCAAAGGACCAAAATTTGTAATGCTATAAAAAATGACAATTGAAGTTGTGAAAATGACATTGGCATGCACATGATGTAGAGCCTGGGGAAAAAAATGGAGGAAAATTTAAGAGCAAGAGAAAAAGATATGCTAGCCTCTATTGAAAGTCTGCAGTATAAGAATGATGAATAAATACTTAAACATTCTTACTTGAAAACTGTAAACAGTAAACAACAAACAACGAACATGAATTAAAATATGGTATTGAAACCTACTTGATAATGATGAATGACAAAATCACAGGTCCAATTGTGGGTGCATGAATTTAACCATGCAAAGTGCAAAAACAACTCCAACTATGGGTGCAGGACCCCAACCTTGCAAAGTTGAAGAAAAAAAAAGCAAGCAACAAGCAACAAATCAGTGAGAAAGAACAAACAGGTCCAACTGTAGGTGCAAGACCTCAACCTTGCAAAATTGAACCAAACAACAACAAGTAGCAATCAACTAACCAACGAACTAGTGAACAAGCAACAACTAGTGAACCAATAAAGAATATATGTATCTTCAATGATGACTAAATTTCATTCCAAGCATAGAAGAAATATGAAACATATGATGACTATGTGAGTGGAAATACTTAAACATTCTTACTTGCAAACTACAAGTAGTAAACAGTAAAATACGAATATGAATGAAACTATGGTATTGAAACTTACTCATCAATGATGAACGACAGAATCACAGGTCCAATTGAGGGTGCAGGACTTGAACCCTGCAAAGTGAAAAAACAACTCCAACCGTGGGTGTAGGACCCCAACCTTGCAAAGTTGAAGGAAACAAAAGCAAGCAACAATCAACAAATCAATGAGAAATCACCAACAGGTCCAACTATAGGTGCAAGACCTCAACCTTGCAAAGTTCAACCAAACAACAACAAGAAGCAACTGACGAACCAACGAACCAGTGAACAAAAAACAACTAGTGAACCGGTAAATAATACATGTAGCTTCAATGATGACTAAATTGCATTCCAAGCATAAAATAAATATGAAACATATGATGACTATGCGAGTGGCAGTAGACAACAATATTTTCCAAATTCATTGCAAGAGTGTATGGAAAAATTTGAGGAAAAATGTACACTAACATGCCTATTTAAGTAAAAATTTAAGGATGTTAGGCTTGTTTAAGGGCCTCATGCTATGTAAACATTTAAGTTGTCAGGCCTATTCAATTACCTCAAAAAGAGCGTCAATTCTCAAAACTTTCGATATGTAAACATTTCAATAAAAATAGCAATAAAAAAATAAAAAAGAGCGTCGATGCTCAAAACTTTCGGTATGTAAACATTTCAATAAAAATAAAAAAAATTGAAAAAGAGCGTTGATGCTCAAAACTTTGGATATCTAAACATTTGAAACATTGTGAATATCGAAGCTGACAATAAGACTTTGAATCTATTCTCCAATGAGATAATGACATATAAGGTTTCTTTTATTATATATAAAATAATGTTTTTAGTTCTCTTGTTCGAACAATAGAGATTATGAAAAAATTTATAGTCAAAGGACATATTAATATGAAGTCATAGAATTATCGATCACTATAGTCCCTCTATGCCTTCGACAGGGACCAATAAGAATATCTCCCAAAAAATGTATTATGGTAAATGTCACAATCTATGTTGATTAATAATTTATGGGATTGAAAGGAAAAATTCCCATCTTGGAAGAATTTCATCGAATATGCAAAAGAATACCATGGAATTTTAATTTTAATTTTAATATTTAATTTTAATATTTAATTTTGCTTGAAAAATCCAAAAATTCAAATATAAAAAAAGCATAATGTTAATTTTAACCACTAAGTTTTCATAAGAGGTAGTCTGCATTGGTGTTCCCACCCAAAGATGGGTGTAAAAGGAATCATGTAAGCTTGCATGTATGTAAATGATTGGCTTGCATTCAAAGAGTATAGTAATGTGTTTGTTAGTTTACTGGGTATTAATTATTACCCACCCTATGAAATATATTATTTAAATTTCAAAATATCCATTGAAACATTATCACCTTTTTTTTTTAGCTAAATATCCCAGTGTGGACCGCATGGAAACATTATCACCTTTATTTAACTACACAATATATAATTAAGTGATTGTATCACCATTATTTACCTACACAAATATATAATTAGGTGATTGTATTGCATTCAAATGGATTAATTTGTTTGTTAGTTTATTATGTCTAATCATTGTAAACTTGATTATATGTGAATTTTCTTACATTACAAATACTAATGATAATATTATAACAATATTTTCTTTATTAGAAATATTAATGGAAATATTATAATACTTCTCTGCGGTTTTGAAATTACATCTCTGCGATTTTGAACGAGAATAATACTTCTTTGTTGTTTTGAAGGAGATATTTTATTTATAACATTAGGTATCTGCGGTTTTGAATGAGAATAATACTTCTCTTTGGTTTTTACATTTTTTTCCCAGAATAATCTTTGTAGTTTCTCTCGGTCTCTCTGGAACTTCTCTACAGTTTACGGGAAATTATTTTTGGCTTCTTCAATCGGTTGAGCAATTGGACATGTGAAATGAGGTGAGTCACTTTTTACTTTGATTCAATTTTAATTTAAAATATATTTATAATCTATTAAGGTAAAGATATTTAAATATATTTTATTTATTTTTTATTTTAAGTTTCATAAGTAAAAGTTGATTTGAGAGATAATAATTAATATCATTATTATCAATTAAAAAAAAAAATCAATTTTTAAAGTCAATCCAAAATAATAATTGTTACATTGTTTTTCTCTTCTTTTCAACATGAGCACTCCACCACCTATTCCAAAAACTCAGCCTAACAGGGGGAGGCCCCCCAAAATCACCCTAGAGATCCTTTACGATTATATGGAATCAATGGAAAAAAGGAGAGAAGAGAGAGAGATATCAAAATACAAATAGAGTTAGAATCATTAGAAAAAAGGAGTGAAGAAAGAGATGCAAAACTCCAAATAGAGCTAGAGGCAATGATTGATAAAAAAATTAAAGATATCATCCAAACTCAAAAAAAGGATAGAATCTTAGGGTTCAAGAGTGAATTGCAAACATATGATATGATTCAATAAATGGAAAAACATAAGCAATACACCCAAGAAGGAGGGGTTGAAGAAAATCACAACTTGAGAGATAGGATTAAAGAGCTAGAAGAAAAACTAACCAACAATTTGACCCTCAGTAATATGGAAAACAAATTGGATATCAAACCCATCAAAGAGGAAATGAATAAGATAATCGAACTGGACCATGAGAGTAACAAAAGAGCCTTGAACCTCATAATTTTTGGTATAAAAGAACAACAAGAGGAGGATACACTAGAAATAGTAAAAGAAGAATTAAATAGTAAATCACAAATTGATACAACTTACCTCATAGAAACAAAGAGGCTAGGAGAAATAATTGATCACAAATATAGGTTGATCTGTATCAAAGTAAGTTGTAATGACCATAAATATAGCATACTTAGTAAATCCCCGAGCTTAAAAGGGTCAGGAATATTTATAAATGAAGACCTCATTCCCGAAGACCAAGCTGAATTAAAGAAGGAAGTTCAAAAGGTAAAAGAAGCTAGGAAAGAAGGAAAATGGGAAATAATTAGAAATCGAAAAGCTATTGTTAGGGATAGAGACCAAAAGGATAATAATAAATAGGAATTTGGGACACTTGGGATCCTTTTTTGGAACTGTCGTGGCTTTCCATGGCGCAAAGGTCCTATGATAAGTTGGATCTCGAATGATATTGATATTATCTATCTAGTTGAAACTTGGGAGCATGAGGAGTCTAAGGTCCCCAACATAGAAGGATTTGTCTTGTGGTCGGCATGGAACGAAAAATCCCACCGTAGAGGGATAGGAGGCATATTTTGTTATATTATAAAGAGAATTTCTCCTCACATCCAACTTCATAAGATTGACCCTCTCAATCAGTACATTTGGATACAAATTTCAGACAACAATGCTAAGAAGATGTATATAGAAATTTTCTATTTTTCACCTATTAATTATCCCTTTTATAAAAAAAAACAATCTAGATAACAATTGTCCCTATAATAATTTAGAACATGATATTTATAGTTTTAAAAATGAAGGTAATATCCTCCTGCTAGGAGACTTTAATGCTAGGACTGCAACTAAACAAGCTACTCTTTTAAGTATTGATTCCAACCATAATCCTTTATGGATAGATGAGTGCAGATTTTAACCTTGTACAATATTTACTACAAATAGATTTTCAGTAACAACAAAGTCACAATGGAAAATACAAACATTACACAGAGATTTTTCCCCTGGAAACCCAAACTGGGAAAATCAACATATTCTATATTCATTCATAGCGATACATTGTTTACAATAAAATATACATATAGGAGCTAACGACATCCAAAACCCTATTCCAATGACCTGGATTAGTAAACAACCCTAATTCCTTAACCGGAAATAGAAAACCATCAGAAAAAACCATGTGCCAAAAAACTGCCCAAAAATGTGACACATTTCCCGAGGCAAAATAATTATCGGGGGTGCTGCCCCCAAACTCACCTAGGCGCCCATCACAACGCAAACACTACGACTCGTGCAAAGAATATAACACATACCCAAAATTCTCCCACTTGTTGTTTTCTCTGCATACATGGGGTTATAGGGTTAAGTAGTCAACAATCCAGGGAAACAATGCCCATGGATCCTCTACACCAAGAGAACTTCTAAGTGCTCACAAATTTTGTTAATGAATTTTCAACATTATTCAAAGTGTCCACTTTCAACAGAAATGCTTTCTTTTCTTCAACCATGTCTCTCACAAAGTGATAATGAATATCAATATGCTTTGTCTTTGAATGATAAGTCGGGTTCTTTGCCAGAAAAATTGCACTCTGATTATCACAATCTATCCTTAGAGCTTGATGTACCAACCCAATACCTGAACACAATCTCTGTAACCATACTACTTCCTTACTTGTATGAGTGGCTGCCATGTATTCAACTTCTGTAGTTGAAAGTGCCACTACAGCCAGTCTTTTTCTCATCCAACTTATTGCTCCTCTAAATAGGTTAAACAGATACCCACTTGTGGATCTCCTACGATTCAGATCTCCAGCCCAGTCTGCATCCAAAAATCCATGTATATCCAACACTCTATCCAATCTCGGTCTTCCTTGGTATCAAAATCCATAGCTAGTAGTGCCATGTAAATACCTGAAAAACCTTTTTACTGTTGTCCAATGCTCCTTCCCTAGTTTTGACATATACCTACTCAAAACTCCCATTGCATGTGCAATGTCTGGTCTAGTACAGACCATTTCCTACATCAAAATGCCAACTACGCTCGCATATGGAACACAAGACATATCCTCCTCCTCTTCCTGTTTCTTGGGACACTGATCTACAGATAACTTTACACCAATAGGAATAGAAACCTTGATCAGTTTACATTCTTGCATATTAAACCTCTGCAATATTGTCTCAAAATAGTTTCTCTCATTTAACCAAAGTTTCCTCTTTTTTTGATCTCTTTTAATTTCCATGCCCAAAATTAAATTTGAAGCACCGAGATCCTTCATGTCAAATTTAGAGGACAACTGATTTTTCACATCTTGGATAGTCTCCTTGTTGTTTCCTATCAACAACATGTCATCCACATACAAGACCAAATAAATCAAATGATCGCCAATTAATTTAAAATACACACAATGATCCTCTTTGATTCTTGTGAATCTAAGTCCCAACATATAAGTATTGAATTTTGGATACCACATTCTTGGTGATTGTTTCAAACCATACAGGGACTTTTTTAGCTTGCATACCAATTCCTTCTTTACCTTCATAGCAAATCCTTCTGGCTGCTTCATATAGATTTATTCTTCCAGATCCCCATGTAGGAATGTTGTCTTCACATCTATCTGTTCTACTTCAAAA
This sequence comes from Picea mariana, assembly GCA_032191745.1. Taxonomy (NCBI): domain Eukaryota; kingdom Viridiplantae; phylum Streptophyta; class Pinopsida; order Pinales; family Pinaceae; genus Picea; species Picea mariana. Next base: position 118,254 of record JASDQU010010780.1, on the reverse strand, counting down.
TCAAATGCAACAACAATAGATAACAAAAATATTATAGAGGTTAACTTGGAAACATGAGAAAAAATCTCACCAAAATCAATTCCCTCAACTTGGGAATAACCCTTTGCTAATAACTGAGCTTTGTATTTCTCCACTTTTCCTTCTGCATTTAACTTCTTTTTAAATACCCATTTTCTGCCAATGGGATTTCTTCCAGTCGGGAATTTCACTAGATCCCAAGCCTCATTCTTATCCAAAGCTTCCATTTCTTCATCCATGACCTTTTTCCAGAGATTTCCATCCTTTGAATCCACTTCTTCCCTGACAGTTCTGGGATCATCATCAATAATAGACAAAGAAAAATTTGAACAAAAATCATATGGAGTATACCTTTTCGGTAGCCTTCTTTCTCGAACTAATCTTCTCAATATTGGAGTATGGGGATCTTCTTCTTCTGATTCCTGTTATTATATAGGGTCTAATTCATCATCCTTTAAATCAAACTTTATTTTCTCTGGTTTTTCCTTACTTGGTAGGACTTCCTGTTTAACAACATCCTTCATTTCTCTAAATACCACATCTCGGCTATACACTACCTTCTTAGTTTCTGGATTCCAAATCTTATAACCCTTGAGACCATCTTTATATCCAATAAAGATACACTTTTCATCCTTCTTATCTAGCTTACTCTTGTTTTCCCTTGGAACATAAACATATGCATCACAGCCAAATACGTTGATATGTGTGAGAGAGGGTTTCTTACCAGTCCATACCTCTTGTGGAGTCTTGTTATCCATCGCTGATGAAGGTGATCAGTTGACCAGGTAACATGCAGTACCCACTGCCTCTGCCTAGAATTCTTTCCCTAGACCGACACCATTGAGCATGCACCTTGCTTTTTCTATCAGCGTCCTATTCATCCTTTCTATAACTCCATTCTGATAAGGTGTATATGGAGTAGTATTCTTCCTTGATATACCACACTTCCTACAAAATTCTTCAAATTCATTCCCGCAAAACTCTCCTCCATTATCTATCCTCAACACCTTAATTCTTTTCTCTGTTTGATTATCAACAAGATCCTTAAACTCTTTAAACCTGTCAAAGACTTCAGATTTATTCCCGAGGAAATATATCCAAGTATTCCTCAAGAAGTCATCTATAAATGAGACATAGTACACAGATTTTCCCAATTATGGGACCGACACAATTCCAGAAACATCACTATGAACTAGCTGTAAAATTCCTTCTTCCCTCATTGCACAAGAGGGGAATCTTACCCAATTCTTCTTCCCATATACACAATGTTC
>JASDQU010010780.1:106888-116924 GCA_032191745.1 Picea mariana | reverse complement strand
CTCCGATATGCCCCAGTCTTTGATGCCACAACATAACCTTTTCTCCAGAGATTGTAGGAGTTATTTCTTCTTCAAATCCAATATCAGGAACAATGGAACTATTACACCCATCACTAATAGTGATTTTGTGTAGCTTATACAGAGTTCCAAACCGAACTCCCTTCTACAAAACCATTTCTCCTCGAACCATCCTGCAGGTTTCTTTTTCAAATATTTTTTTACCCCTGCATCATCCATTTTTCTTACATAAATCAAATTTCTGGCCAAACCTGGGATGCGTAGAACACCAAACATTGTTCTAATCCTTCCATCTATGAGCCTCAACTTGAATTTTCCTCATCCTGCGATTCTGTTTGTCGAATCACCACCTAAGAAAACATTTCCTCCATCATACCTTTCATATTCACAGAACCACTCCCCGTGGGGAGTCATATGAAAGGATGCACCTAAGTCAACCAACCATGCCTCGTGATCTGCATGTGTTCTTGAAGAAGACAAGTACACATCCCCTCCTTCTTCCTTGGAGTTCTTTTCTTCTGTAGAAGGAGATTCTTCAGATCCCTTATTTTTCTCAACTTTGGATCTACACTGCTTCTTGTAGTGCCCTTCTTTTCCACATCTCCAACATACCTTTACAAAAATTTTGGGAGATTTATATCTACCCTTAGACTTATATCTCCCACTTGATAACTTAGATCTATTTATTTTCTGGGAATGTCCTCTTGCAAATAATGCGTCTGTTCTCTGTCCTTCCATATTCTTCTGTCTCATCTCCTCCGACAACAAGGATGAGACCACTTCATAAAACTTCAAGGAAGTTGTATTACTACCTATGGCCACAACCAGGCTATCCCATGGGTCTAGTAAATAACACAATAAACTGATACATTTATCTTCATCTGAAATTTTAATCTTAACAGATACTAATTGACTTACCACAGTATTAAAGGCATTCAAATGCTCTGCCACCAAGTCTCCATCTCTCATCCTCAGATTATACAACTTCTTTCTAAGGAATAGTTTATTTACTAGGGACTTAGTTTGATACAACTTCCCCAACTTATCCCAAAATCCTTGGTTGTAGCTTCCTCTGACACATTCAATAATACTAAATCTGAGAGACATGGTTGAATTGTTCTCTTTGTCTTCTAATCCAACTTTTTCCAGTGATATGCTAAAGTTCCTGTAGGTGAAGTACTTGGATCTACCATGATCCACTGATCTCTGTCCACCAAAAGATCTTCCATCTTGAGCTTCCACAACTCAAAACTTTTCCCATTAAACTTATCGATCTCCATTTTTGAATTTCCCGCCATTTATTTTCACCTGAAAAATCAATACCACAGATCTCCCACTGTAACAAGGCTTATCACAATCTTGAGCCAAACCATTGACCACAAAGGCGTCCCCCCGAAGCGAAAAAAGCTCTGATACCAAATGTAGATTTTAACCTTGTACAATATTTACTGCAAACAGATTTTCAGTAAAAGAACATAAAAGATACAATGGAAAATAAAAACATTACATAGAGATTTTTCCCCTAGAAACCCAAACCGGGAAAACCATCATATTCTATATTCATTCATAGTGATACATTGTTTACCATACAATATACATATAGGAGCTAGCGGCATCCAAAAAACTAACCCAATGATCTAGATTAGTCAACAATCCTAATTCTTTAACTGGAAATAGAAAACCGTCGGCAAAAACCATGTGCTGAAAAACCGCCCAAAAATGCGACATGTTTCTTGAGGAAGGAAGTTGTGCACAACTCTTGGAGGCTCTTTCTCTTTGCTTTGGTGATGAAATTGCTTGGTAACTAGGGTTTTGTCATGGAATTTCTTGGAAATGGTGAGAAAAATCAACACTTTGTTAAGTTTCTTTCTTGTTCCATACTTTTTATTGGCTATATCCTTGGAGGAGTATAAGGATTTACAACCTCCACCCTTTTTTATCATTATTTTTTGTTGAAAAGGCTATTTCAAAGGTTTCTAGGACGAGTAAAAGGGTTTACACCCTCCTAGACTTTACCTTGTTAGGGTTGCTATCTCAAGGGAGTAAAAGGGATTACACCCCTTGATATTTAATAGTCCTAACCTAATACAAGAAGACTCCACAACCCATTTGGCAAGGTGCTAATCTTTTATTGCATTGGATAAGTAAAATACTTGCATTGAAATACATGATTTTATGAGATATTGAATTTGTTCAAAGTGGAATCAATTATTTTCCTTAAATGCTTTCTTGAGCCACTAGGGCGTTTTGATTGCTCAAGGATACCTTTCTGTTGTTACAAATTTATGATACAACCATTAGGGCTGCAACAAACTCTCATTTTCAAGCTTAATTTCTCACTCTTTTATCGTTGGAAATAGTTTGAATGTTGCTATTGTTAATCTACTTGTTGTTTGCTATTGTTGGGAATTTTTTTGGCTAATTCCTTGGGGTAAGCGTTGCTTCTGTAGAAAATCATTTCTGCAGCCACTCAATTATCATAAATATACTCTGAAAAACTTATCTTTACAACCATCTAAATACCACTAAATTTGTGCTAAAGTGTTGACAACTTATCTACATGTTTTATTCTTCCTAACTTAACTAATATTTGATGCTTTGAGTGGTTTAATATGTAGTATTTACTTTATTTCATTGTTGATATATAGCTCTATTTACTGCTGCAATTAGGGACAACAAGCTTACCTTTCTTGTCCACCTAACATATACTACATACAGTTGGTTTTTCTTGTGTCTCGGGCATGTACAAACACTCTTAGCAGGTACCCAAGGACTTGGAAAACTTAAAACACTCCCAAGACTCATCCTTAAGTCTTATTCCATCTAGTAACTTGACCTATAGGGGCTTTCATTTCATCATCTCACTTTCCATCTCATTTCCCCCTAGGGTCACTGGGATTCCCCCCTTGAGATGATTCTTTCATCTCTAAAGTGACAGGAATACCTAGATAAGGTGAAAGTGGGTAGGTATTCTCTTAGTTGTCACCATTTTGTGGTTGGTTCAATCTTTTCCCAACCTACAACTTGTGCGATAACAATCACAAAATCAATTGGAACTATAACATTGAGAAAATGATAAATGGAGGGTGGAAAGCTTATTATGGGCTTGAAAATAATTGTAAATTAGCATACCTTTGGATTTGATATAAGAAAAATATCCTCTTTGATACTCTTTTCACTCCTATTATCTTGTATGTATGTGAATTTTGGGGATGCAGTATCTCTCTAGAATCTCGGATCTCAAAATTATAATCTCAAAATTAAAGGCAATACACCCTATCCTATCCTCCTCATAGAAGCGAGGCTTTCCCCCATTGAGAGAAAAACTATGATTAGGTACTTAATGTACACAAATAAGATAAACATCATATATGAAAAGAGGCTCCACAAAATTGCTTCAAATTCTAGCCAAAATCTCCAACGGCTCAAGTGGGAATGGCATAATGATGCCAAGTCTTGGATAAATCATTGGAGAATAAAAGAAGAAGTTATCCCGCAAAATATTGGTGATATTAAAAACATATTTCAAGATAAATTTAAGGAGAATATATGGTGCGATAAAGAATTAGAGGATAAAATAAAAATAATATATTATAAGGAGGTGGTTAACCCTAATCTTGAAGATCAATAGTATCTCAAATAAGGAGTTATCCAACAAAATATTGGTGATATTAAAAATATTTTTCAATCTAGTTTTAAGGATAATATATGGTGCGATAAAGAATTAGAGGATTAAATAAAATTAATATATTATAAGGAGGTTGTTAACCCTAATCTTTAATATCAAAAGTGTCTCTATATTCTAACTAGAATAAAAAAGAGAATCAATATTGATAAACTAAGAACTAATTCTCATGAGCTACATAATGAAACTGGGCATTGGACAATCCCCCAAACACCATGGCATGAGAGAATATGTCATATTTGTGACACAAAGAGGGTTGAATATGAAAATCACTTTATCCTAGAGTGCCTTGCATATACCCAAATTAGATCTCAATTTCAAAATATTTGCCACAATATTAACCTTCCTAACCTTGTAAGTCATCAAAACTATAGTGATCTTGGAACGCTTCTCCTAATGATTTTAAAACTATAGTGATCTTGGAACACTTCTTCTAATGTTTACCAAGCATCAAAATAACATTTTAAACAATTCCAAGTAATCTCTTACCTTTCTTAAGGTGTGATAAACCAATTTTGGTTTCAATGGACATTAACCATCATCATCATCATCATCTTCTTCGTACTTTAATATTTCTTTATTTTTTCTAATATAAATATCTATCCTCTTATATTTTAAAATGAAGCATTTAGAATCCATCCATGTCATACACATTTTTTTCCATATGTAAAATTAAAATTTATGTTTATCATATTGAATCAATAACTTAACTTTAAGTGTGTATTTGTTTTTCAATTTTATCTCCTGATATCAAACTCATAACTTAACTTTAAGTGTGCATTTTTTTAATTTTATCTCTATTTTATTTTGTTTGATATCCATATTTATGAGTAATTATATTTAATTGTGAAGAACATGTGTTTCCTCCTTAAAATTAGATTATTATTATTATTATATTAAAAAAAAATTCTCCAAATAGTATTCATTTCTTCCCATAATTTTTATGCTTTTATAATTATTTATTTTGTATCATTTTTTCCCATAATTTTAGGAACTTTTTACTATTCTTGTACTCAAATGGTAAGAGTTTGTGTTAGACACACCAACTNAGGGGGGGGGGGGAATAGTGTAGGGATCTTTTCCCAAACTTCCCCTTCACAAAACTCCTTAGTTATCACTCAACATTTACTTATTACTTATTGTTGTCATTTATAATCAGTTAAATGTGAACATGCATCAACGACATATATCAGCCACATATATCATAAATAAATCATCAGCACAAGGAACACAAAGAACACATGATGTATGTACAATTTTATTTTTATTACGGACTACAATCCTTGGGTTATCAACAACGACTCAATAGAGTACAACTCGACAAGAGCACCAGCTCTATAATGCAAGACTCAACTTATGCCCTCAACACTAACTGAGATGAGGATATCAATCTTTCAACAGGTATGTGACCTATCAATAGTGCATCACGCGTATGTACACATCCTACCAGTAGTACAAATCACATATGTACGTGGTTAGTTTGTACAATAGCCTACGTATCACTTCTGGGTTACTTAGGGTTTTCTCTTCAAGATGAACTCAAATCCTCTACAACCTTCAATCACATTCTCTTATGTCTCTCACCGTCCAATTTGACCCATAATCAATCACAACACATCCAACATCTCCAACAACTTACTCATCCTCCTCAACCATACAATATGAATGCTGAGTTTCTATGGCAGATCTCAACCCATAGAATCCAGATCTGGAACCTGCTTCAGTATTCAAGAGCCTGGCACCATCTCACACACAAGTCTTCATGACTTTATCCATTGTACGCACTCTGTCCTCATTCAGCCTGCGTATGTATGCGCCCTGGCTCACTGCAGCTCGCGTATGTATGCACCCTGGCTCACTGCATCCCGCGTATACCTAAAAAACTAGGGTTTCTGAACTTTCGATATTTTTTCGTCATGATATCAGACTTACCGAAACTTTGATGTGTCCATGAGATCTTCCATATCTCCTCTCTCTCAGAATATATCTTCAATACATTCTCAAGAGATACATTTCACAAGAGACGCTTGCCTCTTATTTATACTCTCCAAGTAGCTTCCTTAGATACATCTTCTAGGTCACTTGGCCCACATAGCCACTTTGTACACATAGTCACTTATGTTCAACTTTTCCCAATTTTCCACTTGTCCATGTATCCAATAGCCACTCAATCACTTAAACTTCTTTCCTCATTTTAGGGTTAACTACTTTCCATAAATAGAAAGTTCTCCATTTACTTTATTATTTAAATAATCTTTCTTGATTTTGTCACTTCACTTTATTATTTAAATAATCATCCTTCTTTGCAAGCACTTTGACTTCTTTGGCCTTTTAGGTCTTCAAGCCAACATGTGAGGTTCCTTCAACTTCATAAGGCCATAACTGTCAAACCATGAGGACTTATGTGGCCTTCCACATACTAACAGAAATGGCATGACAAGCATTATCCATCTAGGATAGTTTCACTAACAAATTCATTGATCTTCATCTCATTATTCCATAATGAAGCTAACCATACTTCTTGGATAACTCAACCACAAATCGTCTTCCCATGAGGGATTTCACCATAAGAGAACCACTTTGGAGTTCATCCATTTGTACTCCTTATCAACCATGATAAGACAATAATGAGTCACCAATCCAACTATGCATCATATATCAAAGAAACCATATCTATCCATCTTCATCTTTGCATCATGTATCAATGACAACTCATTGATCCATCTTCATCTATGAATCATGTCAATGACAATTCATTGATCCAACTTCATCTATGCATGACATCATATGACTATGATTCCACTTGAAATCAATCCATTCACATCAAGGACAATACATATCACATTAGTATGCTATGACAAGACATTGTTCATTTGACATCAATCATCAATCAATCAATCCCTTGGAATCAATCAATCTCTTGACATCAATCAATCACTTGACATCAATCAATCAAACCTTTGGAATCAATGACAACATGATCCACCAATCTCCCCCTTTGGCATTGATGGAAATACCAACATTGATGTCAACACCAATCATTGATGTCAACATGTAGACAAAGAATTGCTTCTACATCAATAGTCATCAATCACATCAATGTGACTATCTCTCCCCCTTTGACATCAATGGAAAAGGGTCATTCTCTCCTTGGGGCTGCTCCCCCTGCCTGAAATCTCCTTGGGGCTGCTCCCCCTGCATGAATGCCTTTGATCTTCCTCTGAATAATCTCTCTCCTTTTCAACAAAGGATATCACTCTGATGTAATGTTGAAGATACAACGTTGATGCTCCCCCTGGAATTATGCCTCTGTGCTCTTTCTTCAAATATAGGGCTATTTTACCAAGTATGCATCTGGTAAATATCTCCTCCTAGAACCATGGGAATAAGAATGACTCCCCCTATCTTCTTTGCAATACGAACAATATGCTTCTGCTGCAAATGCTATTGCTCAAACAGATCATAGATCAACCATTATTTCTATGACGATCCTTGTACCTGTCCATGCATCAAAACTCGTGCCATACCATGAAACAGAAGATATGTCAACAATGAAAATAAAGAATCATGAATAAACATCAACCAAGTACATCATGTACCAAATTGTGTGCCCACAACACCCATGTACATCAACACCATACAATGTGCCATACGATATCATCAATGGAGTGTATCAACCATATGCCTCTACCAACATGTCAACCATGTGTTTTAAAAACAAGTGTCATATCACCAATGATATGCCTCTACTATGATCCAAGTGCCACAACCATGAAATGTCTCATGTACCAAAGTATATGCTAATCAAGCAGTACCAATGGTGTACTTTTAGCCAAGTACTATTATCCAAACCTATACCATCTATGAGTGAACCATCATGCACTAAACATGCATCACCACTTGTACCAAGCAAGTACATCAAACATGCACCAATTCCACAAAAAAAATGAATCCTCATACATGTATGCCAAATCCAACACAAAACATGTGTCAATCAAACTTCTAGTAGGCCCCTCTACCAATGTACTCGAAGTGTATCAATCATGCATCAACTATAGATCAGACTCATCAATGATATACAACATGATCACCTTATCAACTCATCAACTACATGTCCCACTATGTAGCTCAAACATATGCTCAATGCATGCATCAAGATACCTAAGTATGCTTCCAATAATACATCATAGGATATATCAATGAAACTCAAATGTACTAGCCATGTAGCCTAAACATATCATCCTCAAACTCCATTCACTACAACAAATACTAAGCATCCAATATGTACTTGAAGTGTGCCTCAATAGATCATTGACATATCTAGCTAGCATCATCATGATATATCTCATAACCACGGTGCCATAACTTATCTTTCACAACCAGGATTGTTCTTCAACAGAAAATGCCTCAATCCATACTCAAGGGTTAGTACCATGCATCCAAGATAATATTTCAACACTCAACCATATGTCATCATAATACATAATGTATGCCGACAAGTAATCATGAAAACCTGCAACAAACAATGTCAGACCCTGCAACAAACTATGTCAGACCCTGCAACACAAGTTATACCATCACATCAAGCTGCAACCCATGTGCATATCCTTTTTCCCAAGGCTTTTACCACATATACACGGCCTGCTACAAAGACGGATCACGTATGTACATGACCTATTCAAGGTCAACCAACATATGTATGCGACTGTTACCACTATAACCTGCGTATGCTTCTAAACATGACACACTTGAGATTCCCTTAAGGCTTCCATTCTACTCTGGTTGTTCAGTCTTCTTCACCCACTTCTAAAGGTGTCCTTGCTTTTCATAACTTGAGCTCTGAGCTTCCATATTTTCAAAAATGTCTTGTAACATACCCACTACGGAAATCAAAATTTTCGCTGAATTCTCGAGGATCAGAATGTTGAGAAACACTGAGAGGGGGGGGTGAATAAGTATTTGAGCAATAATAATTTTTCTCTGTTTTAACTAAAGACCTTAGGAGACTTTATAGAGACAAGAGTGCATTCAGAGATCTTTCATTATTCATCAGATGTCTTATTAAGCAATAAAACAGTGTAGTAAAGACAAACAAACCAACGCACATGAGTAAGACACATGAACACCAAGATTTTAAGGTGGAAACCCAAATCGGGAGAAAACCACCACTGTCGTTGTCTCTGTCTTCAATGATTATTATTAAGAAAACATTCTACAACAATGTACTAGTGCAGACTCATACTAGTACGCAGGCTTCTACCTGCAGAAGGCTACAACCTTCTCTCGTTTACCAGCCTTTCCTGGAAGGGAGCTTCAACCCCCTGAAGAAAGCACCAGTTTCTACTGGTGGGATGCTTCTATTAAAGGGTTAAACCCTCAGACTCACTGTTGACCACGTTTCATTAATTTTCACACTGGATCAATAATAATATGTGTTGCTGAGTAGTTCAGATCTATTGTAACTTACCAGTGTAGTTCTGCCACCAGCAAAAATTACCTCAGCGATCTGTAGATGTGCCTATTGTTAGGAAATGGCCTCCACGTCCTCCAGAAGGGACCCCTGCTACCTATCACCGTCCTTACCGCCCTTACCATCCTGCTTTCGTTCTTCAGATCCCATGTAGGAAGAGCACCGACCCCTTCTTAAACCCACGGATCCAGGACCCATTCAACGCTCATCGGGTCCTATATTTATTGCTCAGGGGAAATTGGGCCCCTTTTTAAAATTTTAAATTAAATCTGCGCGTGCCCCGTTTTAAATCAATGGTTCTGATCAATTCTGTATCTGATGATCCATATTCACTCGTGATTTCGCGTTTCGCGATATCGGGGTTTTTGATGTCGAGTGACTTTGTTATTTCAAAGTCCCGATCCCCGATGCCAATGCGTCCCTTTCCATACGCTAGCCCTACTGGCTTTAGCTCCCGGCCAATATGACCGTCACACATTACCCCGTCGGGGCTATCGGGATATTGCGTATCGCGATTTTGCGATATCCGATGCCATTGTTCACGAGTCTCGCAAAACTTCGATTCCCGATTTTCGATGAAGCACCTACCACCTGCTCCTGTTCTGCTGTGCTGACAACTGGCCCCCACTAATCGGGGTTTCGCGGATCGCAATTCTACCTTGCACAAAACTCTTGTCAACGGGATCCCCGATTTCCTGATGAACAAAATGTCGACGGCGCCTTGATCTTTGACACTTGTCCCTCAGATGGACGGTCTCGATCGATGTTGCAATCCTTACCAAATCCTGATTCACGAAACTCCGATGAGTTCCTTCACACGCTGTCCTTCCCGACTCAGCTCCCGCTCATATGACCAACTCCCG
>JASDQU010010780.1:6885-45898 GCA_032191745.1 Picea mariana | reverse complement strand
CATTCGGGATTGGTCGGCCCCAACCACCCTAACAGATCTCCACAGCTTTTTGGGTCTTGCCAATTTCTACCGCAAGTTTGTGTTGGGATTCTCTCATATCACTTGGCCCTTGAGTCAAGTCACCAAGGGAGGAGCGAAAGAAAAATTATTTTGGTCTGAATCTCAACATAAGGCATTCGACGATTTGAAGCATCGTCTCTTCTCTGCACCAATGCTCACATTACCACACTTGCAACAACCATTTGAGATCGAGACAGATGCCTCCGACTATGTTATTGGGGCAGTCCTTACTCAACAGGGGCATCCAGTGGCATATCAAAATGAGACACTTTCCGACACAGTCCGGAAGTATCCCACTTATGACAAGGAGATGTATTCCATTGTGCAGGCTTGCCGACAATGGAAGCATTGCATTTTGGGAAAGGAAATGGTCATCCACACAGACCACCGACCCTTGCAGTTCATACAGACACAAGGGAAGTCGCAAAATGATTTCCATCAGAAGTGGTCCACATACCTGCAATAGTTTCATTTGAACATTAAGTACAAGAAAGGAAGCACCAATAATTTTGCAGACTGCCTCAGCTGACCCCCTATCATGGCGCTAACCATGGTGCTCAACTCTTGTGGGCACGAGACTTTCGATTGGCCGCTTCTCTACAAAAGTGATCCAAAATTCGGCCACACATACAATACGCTCTTGGAGGGTAAGAAAGTTCCTAATTTTCACCTCCAGGATGCCCTGCTATGTCACCTGGGACATCTTTGTGTGCCTTCAAGCGAGCGTGCCAAGATGATTTGGGAGGCGCACTATAGTCGGGTCGTTGGGCATTTTGGGGTCGAGAAAACCGTGGCAGTACTGCAAAAGTATTTCTATTGGTTGAACCTTCAACATGATGTCGAGAANCAAAGTGAGAAACTTTCCGAGACAGTCCGAAAGTATCCCACTTATGAAAAATATATGTATTCCATTGTGCAGGCTTGCCGACAATGGAAGCATTACAATTTGGGAAAGGCAATGGTCATCCACACAGACCATCGACCCTTGTAGTTCATACAAACACAAGGGAAGTTGCAGAATGATCGCCATCAGAAGTGGTCCACATACCTGCAGCAGTTTCATTTGAACATTAAGTAAAACAAAGGAAGCACCAATAATGTTGCAGATTGCCTTAGTCGACCCCATATCATGGCGCTAACCACGATGCTCAAATATTGTGGGCACAAGACTTCTGATTGGCCGCTTCTCTACAAAAGTGATCTAGAATTCAGCCACACAAACAATACGCTCTTGGAGGGTAAGCAAGTTCCTAATTTTCACCTCCAAGATTCTCTGCTATGTTACCTGGGACATCTTTGTGTTCCTTGAAGCGAGCACGCCAAGATGATTTGGGAGGCGCACTACAGTCGGGTCGTTGGGCATTTCAGGGTCGAGAAAACTGTGGCAGTACTGCAAAATTATTTCTATTGGCCGAACCTTCGACATGATGTCGGGAAGTACATCAAGTCCTGCACTGCTTGCGCCATTGCCAAACCGACCATCAAGAAGCAAGGCCTCTATACTCCGCTGCCTACCCCTAGTCGACCTTGGGAATCCATCTCCATGGATTACATGTCGGGCCTTCCTTCTACTAACCATGGAAATGACTGTGTTTTTGTGGTCATCGACAGATTCTCAAAGATTTCCATTATGATGGCCCGCAAGAAGAATATCACAGCAGAAGCCTCTACTAAAATCTTCTTTGAATGAGTGTGGGTACAATTTGGGATCCCACAGTCTATCATCTCAGATCGGGATAGCAGGTTCCTCAGTACATTTTGGTCCAGCCTCTGGTCAATGCTGGACACCAAGCTCACCAAGTCCACAACTTGCCATCCACAAACTGATGGCTAGACAGAGGTCATCAACTGGATGATTGTACACATTTTACGCATGTAGAACTGAAATCATCCACACACATGGGATGAGAGCCTACCCTATGTACAACACAGCTAAAACCAGGCTCTCCATAGCTCAATCAACCACAACCCCTTTCAAGTGGGCTTGGGATTCCAGCCACTGTGTTCCATTGACATAGCCATGCCATTTGCAGCTACTCAGGCATATTCATCCCATGTCCAGTCTAAGGGTGACAAGCAAAACAACTTCATTAAGCACATTCAGCACATCTGCCAACATGTTCATGACATCTTGGACAGAGCCAATGCTATGTACATGCAGCGACATGATCAACATTGTGTTCCACACAACTTCCAGGTGGGCGACAAAGTGTGGCTACATTCATGCCCAAAAAACGTCGTTCAAGGCCTCAAAACGGATCCGGAAGTTCAGGACCCGAAAAAATCCTAAAAATAGTAAATTGTGCTACAATTAAGGAAACTGAAAAATTGAAAGAAACAATGGCGTGGGTCCAAGTGGAATGGGCGGGTGGCCACCAATATCCTCCTGGATCAGTGGACCACCACGGTATTGAGTGGATGTCACATTAGTGATCGTTACTCACATATGTGGGGCTAGTAATGTGTGTATTTTCAAGAATATTTTAGAGGGTCCGAAATCCTAACACTAATTGAGGGTTGAGGCATGCAAAAAATTTAATCCTAACCCTAGATCGCTATCAGGCTATGTTAAATATTGGGTCGTTAGGAAGAGAGTGGTGTCTATTCTTTTGGTATTGTTATTTTTCCATAGTTGAGTAGACCATCTATGAGTAGGATATTGAAATATAATGAAGGAGGTAGAAGATTATGTAGCAACCTCTTAGGGAACAATGTCCATGGAAATTCCATAACGAGTACCCCTTTCTTTGTACTTGCATTTCATTACCGAGAAAAATAGAGTAAAGCACATGTTTCACCTTCTAGATGGGTTTTCTGTTGTATTGTGTTTCCTAGGTTAAATTTTGTGTTCATTTGTGTGGATGATGTGTTCATTTGCTTGTTTTTTTCATTTTGGTTTTAGTTATTTCCATAATTGTGAGCATTATGCTAGTAATATTAAATATGAGATCTAAGATAATAAACTACATGATAAAGATTTGAGAATATTGTAAGATCTGTTGTGACAAAGTGTTCTAGTGGAATATCCATGACAATTTATAGATCACCAAGCTTGTAGGCATCATTTCAATAAAGTGAAGGTTCTCACTCTTACCTTTTTTGGCCTTGGAACAACTATGAGTTGACACTTGACTTACTTTTTCTAGCATAAACAAGGATAAGGTAAGGGCCTTGACTTTTTTATTTTTATTTTTGTCCTAGGAGTGGATTTATTATTCTATTTTAAAGCTAATAACTTAGGAGTTGAATACTTCCTTGACAATGAATGTTTGAAAGGAAAGTAAGATGAACATGATCTTTGCTAAAGGGAAAGTACTAGGCTTAGATGGGTTTAGAGTTGATCTCTTCAAATGGTGTTGAGATCAAATGGGAAGTGGCATTAGGAAAGTAGTGGAAAAATTGCGAGAGAAATTATATATGTTGTGAGCCTTTGTTGTCATTGGTCTTATACCAAAATAACAAGAAGATATCACTATGTATAATATTTAACCCTATGCTTTATGCAACACTATCTACAAAATTGTATCAAAATTCATTGCTAATAGGGGGAACTAATTTAGATCAAATTTTTTAAAGAGGGTTCTTTGTTTGTGGCAGAGAACGTCTTGATGGATTCGTAGTGGCACAAGAAACAATTCTCTCAGTAAACATTGAATAAATTGGAAATAATGATCAAATTGGACATGTCAAAGGAATATGGTAGTTTGAAATAGATGTGCCTCCAATTGGTCTTGTGATATTTTTATTTTTATGAGTGTTGATTAAAGTGGCTGGTGAGTTGCCACTTTCTCTTTCTTCTCTATCATGGTTAATAAAGCCTTGGCCATTCCATTTATTCTTAGTTGAGGGTGAGGGAAGGATATGTTAGAATAATGTTGATGTTCTCGTTTAACCATAGAGAATGCTACACCATTTTCACCCAACCATAGGCACAAAGCCACCCCTAAGCACCTTAACCTTTGATAGAAAGAATGATTCGGGGAAGCCACACCAGAACCAACAGATAACCAAGAGAGCACACTTTATCCAAGGGTAGAGCACAAGAGAAAGCACCAAAAAGACCAAACAATATGAAACTGTACAACTACAACTCCTCCTCCTCCAAACTTGCGCATTGTTTCTAGTTTCCTGAGTGAAAGTGAGTGAATAAATGAGCCAAGACCTCCTCTATTTATATTAATCTATCCAGTGACTTTTCTGGCTCGGCCAACCTGACTTTCTGGTAATTATATTTTCTGTTTATCTTTTTCTTGTGAGGTCAACTTGTCTTCCTAGAGGATAATACCTTTATATTATGCTGAGCCGACATGTTTTCTAGGGTTTTCACACATATGTTTAGTGTTTCTCTTGCTTATGGAATATTCTATTCTAGTCAAAGGTTACATATGGAGCTTAATACCTCCCACAACTACCATGATATCAACACTCCCTCTTATCTAGGGAGGTATTAATGTTCTCAAACATATCCATCCATATTTACATGGTATAGACAATACTTACATAGTCTTGTAGACCATTC
Source organism: Picea mariana (assembly GCA_032191745.1). Lineage (NCBI taxonomy): Eukaryota > Viridiplantae > Streptophyta > Pinopsida > Pinales > Pinaceae > Picea > Picea mariana. Next base: position 41,319 of record JASDQU010010780.1, on the reverse strand, counting down.
TACATGTAGCATCATCATAAGTATCACCATTACTATCAACATCATCTGGTAGCAATCATCAAAATATATCGTCGTACTTGTTCTTGGTATTCTTCTGCCGTAAACAATATCTCAATATCCATGAGCCTCATTTAGCTGTATTGATGATCCATCTCCACCATCACGTGTCTATCAACTCGGGTCATTCTTGTCCCATGACAAGAATCATGACCTCATTGGAGCCATATTCACCTCATAGTTGATCCTCTCATAGGATCACTCCATGAATGTATTTATCTTGATGCTATCAGACATGTGTGTCTAGCACCTCAAGTCATTCTTACCCCATGACAAGAATTATGACCACATTGGAGCCACAAACACCTCATGGTGATCCTCATAGGATCAATCCATGAATGCATTCAACTCAATGCTATCATACATATTGAATTGCACCTCAAGCACCTCGAGTCTTCAGTCTGTCGAATAATATGTCTGGGCACATCTACTTTAGATGTAGATGTTCTCTATCTCCCCTACTCTACAACCCAGTTCCTGTGGAGATAGAGTTGGTTTGATGCTTATCGGGGCTACTCACCTACTCGTGAGAGTTTCAAGGCCCGATGAAATTCACACAAAGGAGATCTAGAAGCAACTCGAATCTTCAGTCCGTCGAAGATTACATTTGGGCCTATTCCCACATGATATGTTTGGTCAATCTTGGAATATCGACATGATGCTGCAATCATCAACACTCCCTTAGGGGAACATTTTCATTCTTTCCAATCTTGTCCATGACAGAGGCTTAGTGAAATTTCAACTATCTTCTCATCTATGGATATGTGATGGAGCCTCACTGCTCCTTCTTGTCTAAGTCACATGGTTCAGGTTTGGAAATGATTAGGTTTGATTCGGGTTTGAATTTTCCAATAAGGTTAAGATGAGGTTCGGCTATATATATTGAACCCTAATGAAACCTCATCCCAAACCTCAATAAATTTCTATTTCAAATTCATCCCAAGGTTTGATTTCAGGCATGCATTCGAGTTCGTTCAGGTTCGACGAACCTTGAGGTTAGTCGAATTTCGAACCTCAAGCCTCAGGTTCAACGAACCCTATGAATTAGCTTCCTACACCATGTCTCTGATGAAGTCATGCAAGATCCTTCGAAAATCCACCATGCTTCATATCTTGCATCACTGAATATGATATATGACTGGGTGCTATAGATATATTCTTCCCTACTTTTCTAGAAATCTTGCTCGATCCCAATCTGAAGTAGCACCTTGGGTGCTAGATATTTATTTTGCACTTCCAATCCAAAAAATGTATATCCCAACAACCATACTTCATCATCAGAGATCAATCATATCTATATGTACAACATAGGTACGTGCATGTGGTGTTGTAACCAATAATACAGTCATGGCTCAACCATATACTAGCACAAGGTGATCTCTACAAAAAAAATGTCTATCTCGTCACACGACTTCCTCAGATGTGTTGTCATAGGTGTGGCCATGGACTTTCTATCCATCATGATAAACCTATTTAGTCTCCTTATTGAAGATCACAACTGGTGCCAACCATGCCTCCAATCCCAATGTATCCGGTCAAGATCCTTCATCTCAAACTCTGAAATAAACTCCCTTTATTTGAGAGAATCCTTGGACCACACTTTCATCTGCTGCATGCCCCTTTGCATTATGCAAAGTGTCATGAAACTATGCTGGCTTCTTTTTGATCACTGACTCCCTCTCAAATTTATCTCTAATAACCTGCCTAGAACAAGAAACAAGAACAACAAAATCTCCATGGTATCCTCCATGGAATATATCCTTCCTGGAGTCTAGGTCAGTAACCAAGAACATCTCCTAAAGGAGATCAAATTCATCTCATAAACAATAAGCATTTACATAAGAACAAGAATATCTCCTAGAGAGGATATCAACAAGCGTATCGCTAGTATTAAGGGGTTATTATAATGATCATAACTTCAATAGATCAAGATGCAACATAATATCATAATAATGCCATAACAACTAGAGACATATCATTTTTTTTAAATAATCAAACCTGAAGTCTTCACTGCTAGGGAGGGTGCACTTGTTCCTTTGAATGCACTGAATTCACTGCTTGGAAAAGGTCTCTTGTACATCCCTTGCAAACACACTCATGCTTTGTTAGATGATATAACTTGAAAAGAATATACTAGTGCATACCTTTGAAATTTGTAGTATCGTTTAGCTTGTCTTCTAATATGAAACTTGATACCATCTTGACAAGAAAAGGTTAGAAACTGAATAAAAAAGGTTTAATGATTAGAACAAGCTAAAAAACCTAAAATTTCAACTTTGACCACAAAATTCAATTTTGACCAAAATTCAACCTTTGACTTTGACCAATCAACCTTTGACTTTGACTTTGACCCAAAAAATCGATCTTTACATTTTTGTTGGTTGAGGGTACCAGAGGGTGCACTAGGATAGGGCACACTAGAATACCCAAAAATTAGGTCCAATGCTTCAATGAAAGTGCCCAAGAATTTAGGTTTAGGGTTTGCTGCAACTGCAAAATCAGAAACCCTAGTTGCAGTTGCAACTTGCACTGTGATGAGCTTGACAAGGAACTCCCGATCTACCTTCCAACGGTTATATTGTTTCGAAGGTAGTGTGGGCCCATAAACTGTTAGAATAATGTTGATGTACTCGTTTAATCATAGACAATGCTACACCATTGTCACCCAACCATAGGCACAAAGCCACCCCCAAGAACCTTAACCTTTGACAGAAAGAATGATTCTAGGAAGCCACACCAGAACCAACAAATAACCAATAGAGCGCACTTTCTACAAGGGTAGCGCACAAGAGAAATTACTAGAAAAACTAAACAAGATGAAACCCTACGACTGCAGCTGCTCCTGCTCCTGCTCCAAACTTGCACATTGTTTTTGGTTTCCCGAGTGAGAGTGAGTGAACAAATGAGCCAAGACGTCCTCTATTTATATTAATCTATCCAATGAATTTTCTGGCTGGGATGACTTGACTTTCTGGTAATTATATTTTCTATTTATCTTTTTCTTGTGAAGCCTACTTGTCTTCCTGGAGGATAATACCTTAATATTATATATTCTGCTAATACGACATGTCTTCTATGGTTTTCACACATCTGTTTAGGGTTTCTCTTACTTATGGAATATTCTATTCTAGTCAAAGGTCACATGTGAGGTTAATACCTCCCGCAACTACCATAATATCAACATGATACTCCCTTTCTTGGCTTCTCATTTTGTTGTTGAAGGGCTTAATGAATTTTTAACATTGCAAAATCAACATGTGGTCAAGGGAGCCACTGTTACCCCAAATTTGAACCTATATATTAATTGCAAGTTGTGGATGACACAATGTTTGCATAAGAGGCTTCAATGCGAGAGACAAAATCCGCCCTCAAAATCTTAGATCTCTTCTTCCTTGCTTCAAGAGGCCTCATTAGTCAGAGCAAGTCCAAAGTCTTATTTTTCAAGACTTTGTAGATGTTCAACAATGGATTTGTAGGATCCTTTTCTTTTAGAGAAGCTCCCACCCATCGAAATATTTAAGCATCTCGTTGGTGGAAAACTCAGGTAAGAATCTCTCTTGGGAAGATGCACTAGACAAAGTTTGAACAAGATTGGAATAATTGTATTTTTAGGGCCTTTTCTCTAGCAATGATAATTCTTTTGATTAAATTTGTTCTTTGGGGTATTCAGTCTCTCTTTTTTACGCTTATAAATCCATAAAAAAGTACAAAATGATTTCCTTTGGGGAGGCACTACTTTGGAAATGAAATGACCCTTTATCTCATGGAGAGATATTTTCCAATGGATATCAAGAGGAGCTATGGGAATAAAAAACTTGAATTTACAAGTTAGGATATGTGGGTAGATGATTTGGTGCTTGGATGAGGAACTTGGTACCTAGAGAACCTTCTCCCCTTGGAACTGAATAGGAAAGGATCCTTCATTTGAAATAGTGCTACACAAGGAGCAAAGATTACTCAAATGTTTAGTTTTTGGAAACTCAAAAATTGTAACATCTGTAGTTTTAATCCCCACGAATTATAATGTAATTGTCTAAATATGATTTAAGCTGGTGAGCCAGTGTGTTGGAGAGAAGAGCCCATATTAGTTTAATATGGACAAAGGCTGAATTGCATATTATGGACATTAAAGTAATTAATAAAAATAGAAATCATTCTCTCCTATATGAGAGGAATGAAAACGATGGGGGACTATGATTCTACAAGAGAGAGGGGGTCCAAGGGGGAATTATTCATGGGTATTAATCCAACCCACATTCCTAAATTATTTTCATTGTATATAACCTTCTAAATTTCCGTTGAGTGTTCCCAAATCCAATCTTTAAACTCATGTAAGGGGGTGGGTGTGAGGAATCACATCCCATATTTATTGGGGAGCATGGGATGAAGTACAATCATCTTTGGGAAGAGTGAGAGTCAAGGAAGCAAGGGAGAAGAAGGGAAATTCATATGAAGAATAGAGATAAGTTTCACTTGCATTTTTTGGACAACAAGACATGAGATGAGTGCTAGGAAGAGCACCAACCATGTTTTTCCTGAAGGAAACCATTATTTGGTTGTGTTTTATGTTGAGAAAGAGGCATGTGTGCCTATAAATAGGACTGTAAGACTATGAAGTATTTTTTTGTTGAGGAAATGGCCCAAGAGCCTTGTGAAGGATATTGTGGGCACTCCTGGAGTAGTTGGGAGGATTGTCGGTCAACAAAATGCACTGGAGCCTTGGAGGCAAGTGGGAAGGCCTGAGGGACTATGTGTAGTGAAGGGGGATCCATTCCTTGGTGTGTGTAGGCTGTGGGGAACAAAGTGGAACCCGATTTTTTGGGATGCTGTGTGTGGAGAGTAGATAACCAGAAGGGTCGAATCTCCTTGTGGAATCATAACCTCATCTTGGGGGTGGCTTGCCGATGAGAAGAAATGGAAAACAACCCCTATGGAATGGATTTTCATCCTTTGTATGCAACCAATTGGTTATTATGCATATAGATAAGTTATTTGTTCTGTTATTATGTTTATTCCTATGTGAAAATTGTTTATATGAATGCTATGTGTTTCTTGTTTTCTGAGCAGTTGCATTCATGTTTTTAATATATGTTGTTAGATGCATTTAAAACTATGGTATCAGTCAAATGGTTAAAACTGTGGGTGTGATATGTAGATGGTAAAATATAGGAAATTATTAAGTAGGGAATCTTGATCTTAATGTGTATTCTGCACGTATTGTCCCTCAATTGGGATCGAGTACATTACAATATGGTATCAGAGCTTCTGGGTCAAACACCAAGCTTGTATGGGCCAGGACGAATGCGAATTGGGAAGTTTCGTTGTCACTGATTTTGGTCTGTGCGAATTTGGGGGAAAACGATGAAAATTTAGAGAGAAATCCCCAAATCCGTGAGAAAAATTCGAGCTTAAATGCCTTAGAACTGCTTAATAGGTTTAGTGGAGTCAATATATAGAGTTGCAGAGTTAAAATTTGACTTGGAAGGTCGAAAATTGTGTTTTAATGGCTGTTGTAGACTTGGGAAGAGTTGAGTGAATTGACAACTAAGATCGCGTTTGATCTCAATATCAACGACCTAGATTCATTGTGATAAATTTGAAAATTTATAAGGTTTTCAAAGGTTGACAAGGTCGAGCAAATCAACAGTTGAGATTTATTTTCGGCAGTTGGGAATTTGAAGTAGATGGATAGTCTAGATCAATTTTATCTATTTGAGAGATGGAGCCAATCGACGACCTAAATTCATCTGAGTTTCAGTCAAAATTTCTAAGTGTTGGGAATTCACCAAGAGAAATCGTCGACGACCGATGTTCGAATCAACGAGTTTCATTTTTCCAAAAGAAATATCCAATGGCCGATGATCGAGCATCGACAGAGTTGGGAGAAGTTTGACAGATCAATGACCAAGATCATTTTTGAATGGGAGATCGATGGTCTAAATTCATGAGGGATTTGGACGAAATTTCTAAGTGTTGGAGTTGTCCAAGAGAATTCGTAGACAACTAATGGTCGGGTCGGTTGAATTGGTAAAGTTTTATCTCACCAATGGAAATTTTTGATGACCGATGGTCGGGTGTCGACTAATTCAAAAAAGTGTTTCGATTGATCAAGATAAAGTGTTGATCGCCAATGGTCAATGGTTAGGTGCCGACCGATTCAACGAGGTGTTCGGGTCATCAAATGGAAATTGTCAATGGCCGATGAAGGAAAGAGGGTGAAGATGCATCATGCCATGTCAGCATCCATGTGTCAATAAACATAATACAAATTTCCATGTTATATTCTACGTGTCATGCCATGCCAACATTCATGTGTCATTCCATGTCAACATAGTTTCCATGTTAGCTAAGAAATGATCGATTTCCAATGGTCAGGTCGACTGAATTGGAGAAGTGTTTTCGTCAGCCAAAAGGAATTGCTGATGGATGATGATCGGGTCGGTTGGATTGGTAGGGAGTTTCATCCGCCAATGAAAAATTATGACTGCTGATGGATGATGGTCAGGTTGGTCAATTTAGTGATGTATTGCAAGTGATTGTCAAGGAGAAGGGCCGATGGCCAACAATTGGGTGGACCATTTTGGGAAAGTGTTGCACACGTCCAAAGGAAAGTGCCAATCGTAGATGGATTTCATATCAATGGATGATATATCACTAGATTTAAGATCAACAACTCATATTTAAAGGCTATTATAGTACTATAACAATCAATTTTTCTATGAAGATTTCCATTTTTTGAAGGTCATAATGTTGCAGGGCATTTTTGAGGGCCTAAACAACGTTTTGAGGAGTTCTAATTTTGAAGACTGTAAGCGCCGCAGGAACCACATAAAGTATCTGCAACTTAAATAAAATATCTCAAGGAGAGATTTCCAATAAGATAATCTATTTGCAAAACATAGCTCGTATGAGAAAGTTACAACTAGAACAGTTAAGATAAAATTTCAACACTAGTTTACTTTCAAAGGACATAAATCCTTTCTTGGGGGTCTATTTGGGGCACATGATCAGTTTATGGAAAGCTCATGGAGCATAGAAGACAACCATGGAGCTATATTTGGAATCTGGGTAAGTAAAAAATGTGCAGGAAAAGAAATAAGACACCTGTAGCATGCATGGCTAAAAATTTAAAACAATCAAAAACTTCCGCAGGCCGTAACTAACAATATGGAGCCTAGTTAAGGGTGAAATTGTAACATATCATTCAAAATATAGTAATGGAAATAAATAAATGATATTTTGTCAAAATACCAAAGGAATTGGTGTAGGGATGCATGATCAAGGCTAAAATTTCTAATCCAGTAGAAAGAGTAAAGGGGCAAGGTTGTCAATTCCAAATTGCCATAGTTTTTGATTGGAGCATTATTTTGACAATATGAGAGTTGATGTGAATTCAATGTTAGTAGTTTTATTTATGTCACACATAAAATTTTCCTTGATTCCTTAAAAAATTACCTCTATAGGTGGCCAAAGTTGGTGTTTGATATTATTTTGCACTTGGGAGAAGGTGTACGAAAGGGGTAAATGGGCAATATTCAATTCCCTATAAATTTCTGCTCAATACTTAGAATTGAGAAAGAAAGTAGTCATTAGAAATATATTGGATAGAAGAATCCATATATCCACTCAGATTTTAGTTTAGAGGAGGAGGATTCTCAAGGAATTAGAAGAAAGGTTTCTGGTGAACTTGAAGGACACCATTGAGTCGAATGGAATTTTAGGAGGCCATAAATTTTGTCTTGAATATCATATTGAAACATGAGTATAGTAATTGGAAATATAATCTAGATAAAATCATGACAAAAGATCTAATTTATCTAGGGGAGTATTGGGTTTCTCCATAAAGTTGTAGGAGAAAGTGGAATTGGATTCCATAAACCATGTAACTACTCGATGTGAAGATTTTTCTTCCAAATAAAGTCAAGATTTGGAGAAAATTTCCCAGACAAAATAGGTGACTTCCAGAGGTGATTGTTGAGTAAGGAAGAGTATTGAAACTCAATATAGTGCCTATGAATAAGTATAGAGGCACATTTTAAGTGCAATATTTTGGCAAAGTAAAAAGGGGCAACGTTTATTAACAAGGCATTGCCGATAAGTAGAGGATCACTCCAACATAGAGTGTTGTATGAGGGGATTTATAGAAAGAGGATAAGCTTCAAAAAATGAGGTTGTGGGGGTTTGTCCTAGATTAATCCTAGGTTCAATTGGACAAGGAAGCAGACCAATCTTCTAGAACTGGTTGAAGCATCAAAGAGATGCAAAGGGAAGTGCAATGCTGTAGAGAAGGTGGTGCAAAGTTGACAAAGGTCTAAGGAAGAGCAGGGAAATATTAGTATTCAAATACTATAGAGTTTGAATGGTTTGCAAAGGAAAATCAATAGATATTCTCACATAAAGCATGAATCCAATAGGTGAGAAATGTCATTGCATGTACGTGGAGTTAAGAGGAACTCCATAGCCTTGAAGGTAGAAATATAGTGAAGGCTACAAAGCTTGCTGCAAGAGAAGGAAAAATGATATCATGAGATGAGGTGTGACTCACGGGTGGATGAGTCATCTCTATGTGCAAGTATGGGAATGCATGAAGAGGGAATTGTTAGATATGATCTAGCAATTTTTTGTCTGAAAGTATCAAAAGCAAGAAAACTGTCTCTATTATCAAAGTGCGCAACAAAAGCTGGGTACAAGTGCGAATGGAGGAGTGTATCATTCCTTTTGGAGCAGAGTGGTCTTGAATGTTCAAACAATGCTTCATAGTGAATCACCCAATGAAGTGAAGATAGATATTTATATTTGGGCAAAGCCATGAATGACAAAGAGTATTAGAAATATGACATAAAAGAAACATTTCAGAATATTGAAATGATAATCAATGATAATCAATGATAATGGTATTTCAAGAATGATTTGGTCAAGGAAATGGGAAGTGATAATATTCAAATGTAGTAGTGCATGTTACAACACCACGTATACTGATAATTCTAGCTAAAAGATGTTGGGACAAGATTCTTTGCATAAAGGAAGTAGTTGTGAGATGGAAACCCTTGTGGATCTAGTGGCTGGAAATGTAGAATGTCCAAGTGGGATTTGGTTGGAAGGTTCATAATAGAGGACTACGATGCAAATTTGAGTAGAATGAAAGTGCACAAGGAATGCGGTTATACATGAATTCAAGGACAAACATCTACAAAAATAAATAAATAAATAAATAAAGCTGAAATAAATATGCACTAGAGTGCATGATAGAGTTGATGCATGATCCATATAAGAAATATATAGTACATGTACATGAAATAGGCATGATGATATTACTTGCTTGATGCATATTGATGTGAATGAGTGCATGTGAACATGCCTAGACATGTATATGCCATGCTTGTAGAATGAGAGTAGTATGTTGATATATATATGAAATAACGATGCTATGATATTTGAATAAAACTAATGATGGATTGTGTATCCAGGAAAAATGATTATAACATTGGCTTCTACCAAATACTAGTTGATCAGGTAGCATCAAGTAAATTGTCAACAACCATCTGTATATTCTTTTGGGTTTCTTATGATGCATAAATGTTGAAGGGAATTGAGGTAAGAATTCCCTGAGTTAAAGTTCAATATTTTGATTGATGTAAAGGTAGAGGGCCTTGAGTATATACATGTTATGTAATGTGAATTCCCTTAGTTAAAGTTTAATATTTTGATTGATGTAAAGAAACAGGGCCTTGAGTATATACATGTTGTGTAATGATTAAATCCATTTATGAGAAAATTAATTGCATATTATGTTATGTGGGTTACGAGATCATAGCCAAGTCAAGTTGGGAGACATACTCCTACTATAACAATGAATGACAACAGATGAAGCCATGTGTGAGGCCTTGTTAAGGTTGGACATGGAAAGGATATAGTTCCGTCCAAGTGCATAACAGTTTCACCTATATAATTGATGGTTGGACTGCAACCTATTTTCCAACACTGAATAACACTAAGGGATGATGTTCCTAGTGTTGTGTATGAGTTGAAGAGGAAGGTATCCAAATAATTAGGGAAGTAATTGGTGAAGAGTTTGATGGTGTGTTGAGGAGTGGGATATACCTTCCAACCCACATGGTGGAATACATGACATGGAAATATGGTATTCCAGAGTCGATGCAAGGATGCATTGTGTAGATGTGTCCATGATTATTGGCACATTGGTTTTATTTATTGGTAAAGTTTTATTGCATTATGAAAATCTTGGTGTGCTGATAATGCATGTAAAATGAATGTTGGTTTCATTATATATAATAAAATTAATGGTTGAATTCCATTTTTAATGTGAATAATGGATGGAAATGATTGAATTGTTGGTAAATTACAATTATGAGATCATTTCACGAACTGCTGAAAATGTGCATGAGTGCTAACAATCTTGTCTGTCTACAAGAAAGTTGAGGAAATTGCAGGTAGAGTAGTCTTGGATCTGGCAATGATGTAAGCCCATAAAGAAGACCGATATCTACAAATGTAAGAGTCAAACATAATGAGTAGAAAACTCATGCATGGAAATTTTGTTTTCCTGTATAGAACATATTTGAGAAAATAATGATTGCAAATTGTTATAATATGATAACAATATGTTTGGTTGAATTAAAGTGAGAAAAAATGCAGGAAAAATGGTCTTGGATAGGGAAATGGTGTAATCCCATAAGGAATACTGATGTCTGTTGTTGCAAGAGACAAATGTCTTGAGAAGACATATCGTGCTTAGGAAACTTAGTTTTCTATATGTAAAATAGATTTGGAAATTAATATGTAAAATTGCCATGATGATATCTCATGATGAATGTATGTGTGTGATATAGATGATATGATGGATATTAAATATAGGAAGATTTGGAAGGAGGATATTTATATGATACTGGAACCCTATGATTTCTACAAGTTACAAATTTCCAGTGAAAAATCTAGTAGTAAGTTGGCACTTCCCTTCCACAAGAACACCATGGCAAATGGTGGATCGCCCGAGGGATTGTGTAACAGTGAAGGAGATGCCTAAGCTTGGAGGGTGAGAATGGAAAGGGGGACAAAACTTAAGAATGCATATGACATGGCGATTGGGATCATGAGGGTGTGTCAGACAAGAACACCAAGATAAATCCTTGGCGTGGTTGTTCGTGAAATAGAGAAACAACCATATGAATAAGTGATTGTATTCACTGTGTTAATTATGTTGAAGGATGGGTTAATTGTTGTTCAATGTGTTTTAATTTTTTCCTTACTATTTCTTGTTGTGCCCAAATGAAATTTATGCACTGTGTTTTTATGTGACTGGATTTTTGTGTGTGTTTGTTTCATCGTCTCTACATATGTTTAAGTCGATTGCGTTATGTTTTAATTGTCATGGGTAGTTGCATGAGATTGTATGTCATGTTTTTATTTTTGTTTCCACTAGAGTTGTGTCAAGATGTTGTTCAAGAGGCACAATTGCAACTATTTGATAGTTGGAGATTCCATTATCATAGCTGGAGTTCTTGGAGCCACAACTTACAGACTTCCTATCTGACCTTGCATTGGAGCCTTTGAGGGAAGTGGGAAGGCCTGAGGGATGGTGTGTAGTGAAGGGGGATCCCATTCCTTGGGTTGTGCAGCTTGAGGGGAATGCGATTTTGGTGGTTGGAATTGCTGTGGGAATCAACAAAGTATGAAAAAAATTTCAGTTGAAGCTAGAGAAAAGTGGCACTGGCCGCGGAAAAATGAGAGGCTGTTGATTGGAATTGCTTCCAGAATGATGAATTGTGAAATCATATTACATGGTTTGGGCCAGGGAGCCTAAAGTATCTATGATTTTTGGGTTGGAGTGCCTATGTATGTATATGTTTTGGGCCATAGTGCCTACGTATCTATGATTTTGGACCAAAGTGCCTATGTAATTTTGTTTAGGTTGGAATGTCTGTGTGGTTTTGTGCCGGAGAGCCTATCTGTTGATTAATGGTAGGTGAATCAAAGTTTTAAAATGAATGTATACATGTAGAGTGTTGTGCACTGAGGATAGTGAAAAAACAATGGGGAGGGGAATGTAAAATCCCCTGTTTTAACCCCAATGAATTATAATGTAATTGTATAAGTATGTTCAAGCCGACGAGTCGATGTGTTGTGGAAAAGAGCCCATATTAGTTTAATATGGCCGGAGGTTGAATTGCATATTATGAACATTGAACTAATTAATAAAAATAGTAATATCTGGTTGCGATACAAGATGAATGAAAAAATGGGGGGATATGATTCCATAAGAGAGAGGGGTCCAAGGGGGAATTATTCATGGGTATTAATCCAACCCACATTCCTGAATTATTATCATTGTGTATAACCTTCTAAATTGCTATCGAGTGTTCCCAAAACCAATCATTAAACTCATGTAAGGTGGTGGGTGTGAGGAATCACATCCCATATTTATTGGGGAGCATGGGATGAAGTACAATCATCTTTGGGAAGAGTGAGAGTCAAGCGAGCAAGAGAGAAGAAGGGAAATTCATATGCACAATAGAGATAAGTTTTACTCGCATTTTTTGGATTGAAAAAGAGGAGCCGAGTTCCAGGAAGAACACAAGCCATGTTGTTCTTCAAGGAAGCCATTGTTTGGCTATGTTTTATGTTGATAAAGAGGCATGTGTGCCTATAAATTGAACTATAAGTCCGTGAAGTGTTTTTTGTTGAGGAAATAGCCCAAGAGCCTTATGAAGGCTATTATGGGCACTCCTAGAGTAGCTGGGAGGATTCTTGGTCAATCAAATGCACTGGATCCCTGGAGGGAAGTGGGAAGGCCCAAGAGACTGTGTGCAATGAAGGGGGATCCCATTCCTTGGGTTGTGTAGGTTTTGGGGAACAAAGTAGAACATGGGTTTTGGGGCTCCTGTGTGTGGATAGTGGACAAACAGAAGGGATGAATCTCCTTGTGGACTCATAACATCAGTTCGGGGGTGACTTGCTGATGAGAGGAAATGAAGAACATCACCTATGGCTAGGAGGTTCATCCTTTATATGCAACTAGTTGGTTATTATGCATATAGATAAGTTCTCTTTTCTTTTATTATTTTTATTCCAATGTGCAAATCATTTATATGAATGTTGTGTGTTTGCTATTTGCTTGAGCAACTGCATTCACATTTTTAATATATGTTGTTATATGCATTTAAGACTATAGTATTAGTCAAATGGTTAAAATTGTGTCTGCGATCTGTAGCTAGTAAGCTAGAGGAAATTATTGAGTATGGAATCTTGATTTTAATGTGTATTCTGCATATAATGTCCCTCAGTTGGGATGGGGTACATTACATAAACAAATGTTGTCTATTAAATTAGATAGTGTCCTAAATTCACCATAAAAAGAGTGTAACATTGTAAGTTTGATACCATTACATTAATATGAAATCATATAGATAGAAAAAAATACATCCCAATCAATGAAACCATACTTTATAGTGGTAAAACATCAAAATGAGTAAAAACCCCACTTTCAATGATAATAAGAACTTGTCTCAATTCAGTCTACTATATTTTTATCCAAACCCTTATTGCATACATTCATAATTCCTTTGAATAGTGTAAAAAATATATATCACTCCACTTACTTGACAACTTATATATATACATTCTCTGGCACCTTATATATAGACATTCTATGAGAGTGCTTGAGTCAATGCAATGGCTAGGTAAGCACCTTTTTGTGCTTGATTTGTTTGTAAATAAAGCTTCTTAGTCACAATTGGGGGTATATATCCCAAACATTATATGACTCAAGAATACTTGGTATCCTCTTGGCTACTCTTTTGTTCTTGAATTTGTCTTGGATTGTTTTTGTTTAGGTCTATTTGTAATACCCCTGTTTCCCCCAGCTTGTAAATATAATTATATTTTACTAAGAGACTATGGATAGATTGGTTATGTGTGTATTTTGGGAAAAGATGACCCTTTGATAAAAAAGGTAATGTGAATATTTTTGTTATTAAATAAAATGGAAATTTTTGAATAACCGGTGAAGGTGTTGCCAATACAGATTATACTACCATGAGAGGGAATGGTGAGGGTAACTCGTAATGGTTGAGATGACCCCTTCCAGGCTAGTACTCTGTTGGATTTAAAAATGTTGAGACCCAGAAAAATCGTATGTCCCAGATAATTTACTTACCAGTCAAGCTGGTAATTGAAAAGTCCTCAGAAATCAATGAGAGAATGGGCAGAGTACCCATCTAGAAAATTTTGATTTGACTCATGAATTGGGGGATTTGACCCACAAAATCTTGCTGTAGAAGGAAATAAAAAGAGGAAAAATTGTGGGTAGAGGGAGAGGATGCACATGAATGGGTTTGGGGACCATTTATGAAGAAGAAGAGTGTGTGAAGATCTCATGTTTTGAATATAATTGAAAATATACTATTTTGGGTACAATAGCTCTTGGGAAATGTCTTCTAATCAAGATGATAAATGGGGATGTAGAGAATTTGAGTGATTGAGTGAGAAATCACATTAGGCCCCCTTGCTTGGTGGATTGAAAACTGGACTGCCAATTTCTTGAGGGAGAAGGAGAGTAACCTTTGTCCCTTATTGTTGCCGAGAAACTGAAGAACTCTCTCTCATGGTGTCATACTTTGGCTAGGGGGTGGCCAACTGTGAAAACAACGGGAGAAGTTGTGCCTATGGTTGGGTGGAAAGTGGCACACCCTTCAGTAGTTGCCAATGATTTCTAAATATTGGATAAGTGTTTTCTGTGTCTTGTAATTCCATGACAAGTTTATTTAATACTATGGATTTCATGTGCTAGATAAATGTAGAATTTGTTATCATATTTAAATGGTGACATTGTCACTTTGATTGTTAGGCTGACTGTGAAATATGAAATAAGGTTTGGAAAACCAATTCTGTTGTTGGTTTTCTACCTGTCTTTGTTTGAAAAGGGAAGCTGTTAGTAATTGTTTGTCACTCAAAGTATGAACATAGTGATCGTTGGTCAGTTATAGTAATCTATGTGAACAAATCCATAAGTTATTAGTAAAATAATAAGCCACTAAATCCCTCAAAGATCAACTTGAAGACTGGTTAGTTGGCCCTGACCATTATGTTGGTCTGGAAAACCTTCTAGGCTTCATAATTAGAGGGAAGTTTAGACCCTTGTTTGGCCTTAAGAGAATAAGCCAAATGTTGAAGAGAGGAAAATTATTTCAAAAATAAATAAAAAGAAAAGAATGAGAAATGAGAATTTAAGTTCTTAATTGGAAATGAAATGAAATTTAAAATTTGAAGCATTGTGATTAATCAAGTTTCATTAAAACATGGTAAGAGATGAATTTTTACCAGGAATTAAATAGTAAATTAATGTCCAAAGGGGAAATATTTGGATTTATAGTAATTATTCCTTGAAAATAGAAAAGAGATGCATGAAAACAAAGGATAGTATTTATGATAAAACCATAATTTTACCATGGAGAATTTTACCTCCAAGAAATGCAATGTTTTGGAAAAGAATTTAAACAAATGCATTTGCATGAATTTATATATGTGTATATATTTATGTGTTTTTCTGAACAATATTGAATGAATGGTAAATACTGGTAACCCCTGGTAAATTTCCAAAATTACCAGTTAAATGTCTTAATAATTGGGATAATAAGATGAGAGAGCTATGTATTAAAATTTATAAATTCCAGTCTCATGCGTGAGAAACAAAAGATTCGAAATTTCCCCCTTCTGTGCAAAGGATTAAACCATGATAAGTTTTCCTAGTTTTAAGATTTATGCTCTGCACATGCTGCTCTGCACTCCTGAAGGAGTTTCTTGATAATGTGTTTTTATCTCTAAAAGTTTGGGGTCTGGAAAATATAATTTTCCTTTTTCTCCTTTAAGGTATAAAATTGATAGCAAAATTAATTTTGGAGTATGGCCGTCAAAGAAGAGAGAAGGGATGAATTGATCAAAGTACCATGACCTATGGTGTTATGTTTAAATACTATAATATTAAAGATTAATATCACACCCCTTCCACAGTTTGACCGTTTGAGGATGTAGATGGGAGCACACGATCAGAGTGCGAAGAGTTCGAAGAGCGATGGAATTAGTATTATATATATATATATATGGAAATTTCGAGATGTTGGGATGTCCATATTCGAAGGTTTGAGTGTGAGGGTTCACATGGAAAATTATAATCCAGGGTCCATTGATTTATATATACCAAATAAGGTTAATAAATCTAAGTGTGATTTAGTCAAGTTAACTATGTTATATTATAATATAATTACATGTAATTATATTATAATATAGTTAGTTAGATTATATCATATGATAATCATTATAAGAGTGAAATTTAATTAACAACGGAAAAAAAAAACATTTGGGGACCTGGAATTCTCGAGGTAAAAGAAGGAGTAATTTCTCGATGTTACTTGGCCAATAAATTCAAACAAGTCAAAGGGGATAATGTTTGGTATTATAAGTTAAATAAGGGTTAATTAACAATAATAAGGATTAAACAAATAATATTTTAAAAAGTGGCAATTTGATGTATTACAAAACAATTAATCCAATAAGATTATTAAGAATGGCCAATGTGGATTTTGGATCGTCGGATCCAATTGATAGTTCCTTGGCATGGTTGGAGGTTTGGAAGAAATTATTAAAAGAGGGATTCTGACGACAGGAGGTCTAAGGACCATATATCTTGTCGCGTGAGCCGTGAAGATCGAAACCATTAGATTTCAAAAAACTGTCCTTAGAAAGGATCTTCCTTTAACTTATCTCATGATTATTTGGAACCCTTAGGCACACTACATCTACATGATCAAATAAATGAGGACCCTTCTATTTGTCGGAATACGTATATTCAGAGTAGTCAGTGGGACCATGACTGGAATACTCCGATAGGGAGGAGTTTTGAGAACAAAGGTGAATCATCGATTAAGAAATGGGTGAGATTTAATCACATATGTTAATCGAGGAAGACCCCACTGGACATGATAAGCCTAGAAATTGACAGGTGGTTATCCATCGATTGAGTAGAAGCTCCGAGGAAATCATCGTTATTGAATTGGGGGACCCAAGAGACATTAAGGATACTTTTGTCCAATAAAGACCCAGCAAATTTAAAATGCCATATCCCTCGATCTAGAGCTCGGGTTTGGGCACATTGGTAGTCGTTGCAAATCTCGTGATGAGCTGAAGATGATGATGAAATCAAGGAGATATTTAGAGATGGTTAAGAAAAAAGAAAAAATTTAATACCCCATCCCTTAGAAAAGGTACTTAGGGGGTTGGGTGTCTTACAGAGTGGTATTAGAGAAGGAAATAACACTTGTCCTACTTGGGCTCTGGAAAGAGTCGAATATTTCTTAGAGAAATTTTAAGGGGGAGGGCACCTTACCATACCCTATCCGTAAGAGCTTATTTAAACTTTACTATTGAAAAGAGGGATGAGACATTTTTTTGTTCTTACATGTTTTAAACCTGAGCTATGTGTTGCTGTTATGTGCTAAATGATGAAACTGATTTCACCTTAAAAAATAACATGTGTTGTTCATAAATTAATGGATAATTAACCAACATAAAATGTTGTTAATAGCACTTTTATTGAAATTTTTTTAGGTTGGGAAAATCCCGATCCAATCCACAAACATGAGACAACTATGGGAGTAACTACCCACTGTCACCTTAGAGAGATACTCCCCTCACTTTAGTGATGATGAAAATCACCACAATGGTGGAATATTGGGGACCCTAGGGGGAATGAGATGGAAAGTGAAGTAATGAAGAGTGAAACCATTATAGGTCGATTTAGGAAGTGGAAAAGGGCTTGGATAAGAGTCTTGTTGAAGTTGGTAGATTTCCAAAGTATATTGTACCTGCAAGAGAGTGTTATACTTGCCCGATACAAGACAAAATATAGAGATACAACCTAGATAATAAAATGGAAAAGCAAGTGAAGCTTTCTATCCTATATTACATCAATAAACAATAATATATATCAGCAATAAAAATAGCTAGCTACTGCAGAATTAACCGTCAAAATTACCAAATATTTATTAGAAAATGAAGTACTAAATAAGCAGATAATTTTCCAATATTTAAGCATGAACTTTGACGGTGAAATAGGGATTCCAAAGGAAGTTATCAAAAAATTATTAGGGAAGCCTTGTGACTATGGCAAAAAACTGCTACAACAACAAGTTCCAACCATACAAATCAACAAATGAACTGTAAAAAACATAGCAAATGAGCAGTAGAATAGTAATCTAGGTTTACAAGTAAATTTCAATCATGGAAGAGTGAATAATAGATGAAAGAAAATAGTTTTTCTACAGCCCTAATGGCTGTAGCATTTAATTAATTTTAGAAAAAGAGTTACTAGGATAAGATAGACACCCTTAGGGCACAAGCAAGCTTATGTCACTAAGAAAATATTCCAACTTTAACAAATACAATCTCTCATTTTCACGTATACCAATGCAATGATTTTATTTCTCCAATGCAAAATTATATTAGTGCCTTGTCAATGGGTTATGGAGTATTCTTGTGTAAAGTTAGTTCTACTAATTCTCTAGGGGTGTAAGCCCTTTTACTACCTAGAGAAAGTAAAACTAACAAGGTAAATATAGGAGGGTGTAAGCCCTTTTACTCCTCCTAGAAACCTTTGAAATAACTTATACACTCAACAATAATGACGAACTTGGTGGAGGGTGTATGCCCTTATACTCTTCCAATGGTTTAGGTAAGAACAACCATGAAACAAGAAAGAAAAAAAAAACAATAACATGCAGAAATTTCTTACCAATTCCAAGAGATATGCAAGATAAACCTTTATCTACCAAGTATTTTTCATTAGCATATAAAGAGGCAAATATCCAAGAATATAGCACACCACTTTAGTTCCACAATTTGAAATATTGTAACTGCAAAGAGTATTCTATTTTGATGTATTATTCATTATATCAATCCTCTTTTGTGGATTGATCATGTCGGGCACTGTAAATGACCAAATCCCCTTTTGCGGATTGGTCAAACCCTAATTGTAATAAGCAAAATGAGAAGTCAGCCCCCCCAAATTAATTAATGTGGTTCTAACCACCCAAAAAGAGAAGTTGGCCCTGCCAGTGAAAAGACACTTCTTTTCATCTCCTGCCAGATTGTATAAATAAAGGAGGCTAGTGCCTCATTTGTTCACTCACTCACTTGATCATTAGAGTGCAAGTTTGGAGCTGCAGTTGGAAAAGAAGGAAGAGAGAGAGAGGCACATTACTTGGAGAGGAATTTCTGTAGTGTTTGGTTTATTCTCTTGGCATTTCATTGGCTATCTATATTAAGGAAGTTTTTGTTGGGTTTTCTCCCCCATGAGGGGTTCCCAGGATAAATGATGTGTCTTTTGTGATTGTGTATTTCTCAGTGATCCTATCTATGCTATGGTTATCTAGTGAATTGAAAAGAAACCTAATAATAACTTAAACTCTAACACCACAAGACAAGTTTTAAGCATCCAAATAACATCAAAGAGAGAGACATGCAATTTTCCCAAGAGGGGTGAAAAATTCAGCCAAGTATCTCTCACTCAAGGGAGAGTGAGTTTGTAATAATGAAATGTCAAATGACCGTTATTTATACTAGGTCATGTAAATTAAAATTTTCCACTTAATTAGGGTAAAGCACAAAACAAGGAGTCCAACCTCCTTTACTTTACCCCTTTACAACAATAATTTAATTTTTACACAAAAAGAAAACCCTAAAGGTGATGTCACACCCTAATAAGGTGTTGTCTTGCCATATTTAGCAAGTTGTTGAAGTTCTTGGAGAAGACATTGGGACTCCAAAGGCCATGTGTCATTGTGCAAGGGATCCTCCTCATCAAAAGGTGCCAATCCTCCAACACTTTATCACCACCACCATCAAACCCTAGCCCTAGTAAATATGTCAAGCCCAAGAAGTGTGGTGTAAGGCCTCCAAATACAAGTCATTGGGCTAGAAAGGGATAGGTGTTAGCCTCCAAGTTGTCCTCTCTTGCCTCCAAAGGTAATGTCCATCATTTGTTATCTCCTAGTGTGTGGATCATGGCATCCAACTTGTGGGCTTCCATGAAGGCCCAAGCTAGGATTTCTCCTCCAAATCATCCACTAATCAAGGTCCTACAGAAAAAAAATGAATGCACCTCCAAGTGTCTCAAGTCAAATGTATCATGGAAAGTAAAATCACATTTAATACAAGAGCCACCTAAACATGTGCATCAAAACAACCTTATCAAATTAAACAAGTGCTCAAAGACCCTATGCAACTTACCAAGTTTAGGTATGGGAGGGTTGTCAAGGTGACATATTGGGTGAGTCTTTCCTCAAGTCAAGGAGTGTTTCCTAGGTGTACCCTCTCTAAGTAATGTAAATAATATGAATTGGATGGGGGGTAAGAGTTTTTGGCATGGGGTTCATGACATACAAGGGTTCATATTGTCTCATTTATGGGTGCCTTTGTAGAGGGTGTGTTGCACCTTCATTTTCAATGCAACCTTTTTCCAAACCCATTTATTTTTCATTAATTAATTAAAGTCCCAAACAATTGGGTAACTTAAAAATTGAAAGGAGTACCACAATGTCACTTGAATCTAGAGGTACAGAGAGTTCCATATGCATGGAAAGAAAGGGACACTGCATGCGTGTACACAACTCAACAAGCGGGACATCTATATAATGTGAAATTGCTTTTGCAAGTCTTCAATTCTTTTAAGAGAAACGTTTCATTTTTCTCAAGACCTCTTTGGGTGAGCATATAGAAGGTTAAAATTTTGGATTTTATCTTTTTCCAGCTACATTCCATCTGTGCCTTCAACCCCTTCTTTCCACGGAATGAGGCACAATCCCTTCTTGGGCCAATACACCCGAAAATCCCAAAATATAAGGACATGAAAATGATGAAGTGTGAAAAATGATAAGTATGATTGGAAATGGTATGATGACTCATCAATGAGACTACCTAGTAGTAAAACTTTCCCTAAGGTGACCACTTACTAGGGCACAATGTCAACCACCAAGGTGAAACAAGGAAAAGAGCATAATTTCTAAGAAAACGTTCTATAATAAAAAAAACTTTAAATGAAACATACTCAGATGCCTCAATTATTAAAGTGACACTTACCAAAATACCTGACTTGTACCTCATGGAGCAATACCCATTGTCTTCTAGAAACATGCTGATGTGGTGAATTCCATCATGATGAACCAGAGAAGTGTGGTGGTGAAGTGTGTATTCATCTATGTAAGTGGACATCATGAGTCGATCAATGCCTTGACACTCCATGTCTACAACTTGAGGGCCTCGAGCCATTATCTCCTTAGTTATCCGTAGAAATGGGGGATACAGAACACTTAACCAATTAGTGGATAACAAGGAAAAATACAACATAAATAATGGTAACATATCATGAGATGGGAGAGAGCTCCCACAACAGAGAAGAAAATTCCGATGAAAGGAAAGTGGTGGAAACCCCTCTGGATTTGGCTGAAACTGTAAGAATCCTCATGGAAAAATTATAAATCTTTAAAGCAGACAATGAGAGGATTATAACAGAAAAAGAAAAGAAAACTAAGATAAATTCTATTTCGCTGCAAATCCTGTTAGATATATAGAGGAAGCTACAACATGGACCAAAAACGAGTAATATGGATAGACATCAGTCCAACAAAACCTAGAGTCCACCTAAGATACAAGAACATGGCCCTGAAAATAACAACACAAGGAGAATCACCTAGAAGAAGGTCCAACATGGATCCAAGAGGAATTCCAACATCAAGGATTCATACGGAGAATCCTCTAGTGAGAGAGATGACAACTCTAAGGAACTGTCCAACAATGAGACTAGTTCACATTCTCAGAGGATAAGAAAGGGGAGGAAGCATTCCAAAAGCCATGACCCTAAAGAATTTAAAAAATGCAAAATACCCAATTTTGATGGAGAAATTAAAAAGGGGGAAGAAGCATAAGTTTGGATACTTGGCTTAAAGAAGTACTTCAGAGTCCATGGCTACTCTAAAAACATGAAGGCTCAAATAACCATTTTCAACTTGAATGGAAAGGCCTCTATCTGGTGGGAGGACCTTAGAAATGTGAAAGGAATTCATGATAAGGAGCTATCATGGAAACAATTCAAGAAATAATTCAAGAGGAAGTACCCGTCTGAAAGGTACTATGATGAAAAGACTAAGGAGTTCTATGAACTCAAGATAGGACAACCCACCATAGGTGAATACATTAACAAATTCCTAGAGTTAATGAGGTATGTGCCCTATATAAAATATGAAAAGGTGAATATGCAACGATTCATTAGTGGGTTTCCTCAATAATTTTGGGATAGAATTGATTTTGATGAACCTAAGACTTTAGAAGACACTATTAGAAAGGTAAGGTACTACTATGAGAAATTCAAGTAGAAGGAAGAACCTCATATGGATTGGAAGAAGAAAGGTAAACTGGGATTCAAGAAGAAGGGGTTTAAATCCTCAAAGTTTAAGAACCATGGGAAAATCTCTAAGATGAGCCTTCCCACTAAGAGTGTGGACCAACATAATTTTCCATCTTAGAGTGGAAATAAACACTACGGGTCGGCCCCAGAAAAGAATGATAATACGAAAAGAGAACCCTTGAAATGTTGGGGATGTGGAGAAGAACGTTTAATAAGAGACTTCCCACATAGGAATAAGGACTATAGGAGGGTATACAACATCCATGAAGCTACCACATTCAATGATGTGGCTAGGATCATGCCATAAATTTATGCAGCCTTGGATAATATATAATATGAACACCAAGCTTCAGTGGTGGAGATAGAAGGTGTAATTTCCAACCATATTGTTCCCATTTTAATTGACCCTGGTTCTAATTTGAGTTACGTTGCCCCTCAAACTGTTGATAAATGTAAACTCCAACAAGTAAAACATGCTAAATCATGGCTGGTACAACTAGCCACTAGAAAAAAAAGAAAGGTAACAAAGGTCATACCAACATGCCAATTCATTATGAATGGGTTGTCTACCGAAGCAAACCTAAACATACTTCCTTTAAGATATTATGACATGCTAATTGGCATGGACTAGATGGTTTCCCATAAAGCCAAGTTGGATTATTACAATAAAACATTAGAGTGTGAAGATGAGGAAGGGAAGAAAATGACTCTACATGGAATTCAAAATCCTGTCTCAGTGAGACAAATATCAAACATTCAAGTGAAGAAGTATTGCAGAAAAGGATATCCTTTGTATGCAATACAAGTACTACAATTTGTCGAGGACAATAAACCTAGCCTAGAGGACCATCCTATATTGAGAGAGTAGAAAGATGTGTTTCCAGAAGAGGTGCCAGGTCTACCTCCAAGATGAGACATTGACTTCTCAATAGAACTTATATTTGGAGTGGTGCCAATGTCTAGAGCACCCTATAGGATGAGTACACCCAAGCTAGTTGAGCTCAAATTACAACTAAATGGGATGTTGGAAAAATGTTACATCCAGACTAGTATGTCTCCTTGGGGAGCACCAACCTTATTTGTGAAGAATAAGGATGGCACACTCAGGTTGTGCATAGAATACATGCAACTCAACAAGATAACAATTAAGAATAAGTATCCCTTACCAAGAATTGATGACTTATTTGACCAATTAAGGGGTGCTACGATTTTCTCCTATATTGAATTGAGGTCAATATACCATCAAGTTCGGATTAAGGATGAATACATACAGAAAAAAACCTTTGGGACAAGATATGGGCACTATGAATTTGTGGTGGTTCCATTTGGGCTTACAAATGCACTGACCACCTTTCTGCGCTTAATGGATAATGTGATCAACAAGTTCTTGGACACATTTTTGTGGTTTTCATAGATGATATCCTAATCTATTCTAAGAACATGGAAGAACATGAAGATCACCTAAAGTTAGAGGTTCAAGAGCTAAGAGAGCACAAGCTCTATGCAAATTTTAGTAAGTGTGAATTTTTCAAAAAACAAGTCCATTACTTATGCCATCATCGAGGAAGGAGTGGCAGTTGATCCTGACAAAATCAAAGCCATTATGGATTGGCCTACACCAAAAGATGTAGCTGATATCAGACCCTTTATGGGCCTAGAATTCTACTATAGAAGGTTCATAAAGGGGTTTTCCAAGATTGGTTATGCAATCACCTCCCTTCAGAAAAAATGAGTTAAATTTGTTTGGACAACAGAGTATGAAGAGAATTTCCAGCGGCTGAAACACATTTTAACTATTGCACATGTGATGAAAATTGCAGACCCAAACACAAACTTCCTTGTGTGTACAAATTCTTGCATGGAAGGACTCAGAGGAGTTCTCATGAAAAAAGGGCATGTGATTTTCTACGAATCCATAAAATTAAATGAGCATGAAGCAAATTATGTGACACATGAATTGGAATTGGCTGCCATAGTACATGCTATGAAAATGTGGAGGCATTACCTCCTAGGAAGAAATTTTTTACTTGACAGACCATAGTGGGCTGAGATATTTGTTTGACCAGCCCAAATTCAATGCTAGGCAAGCTAGGTGGATGGATCTCCTTAGTGAATTTGATTTTGAAATCAAACACATTAAGGGAAAATAAAATAGGGTGTCCGATGCCCTCAGTAGAAACATGAAAGTGATTAACTTTGAAGCTATAAGCACATTTGAATCAAACATCAAGGAAAGGGTTAAAAGTGCACAATAAACAAATGGTTGTTTCAAAACTCTAGGGGCATATCTAGAGAAAGAGTCCGCAAGGATGAAGTATGAGGGATATAAACTGTTGAATGATGGTATGATAACCTACAAAGGTTAGTTTTATATCCCAAATTGTGAAGACTTAAAGAGGTTCATCATGGATGAACTACATAAAAGACCATATATTTGCCACCCGGTTATCCAAAAATGATCACAACCACTAAGAAATTGTTTATTGGCCTGGAATGAAAAAGGAGTGTTATTGCAAAAATTGTAGGTTTGGAAAATCTCGACCCAATCTACAAAGGTGAGAAAAATATGGGAATACCTACCCACTGTCACCTTAGATAAGTACTCCCCTCTCTTTGGAGATAATAAAATCACCTCAAGGGGGGAATCTCGGGTGACACTAGGGGGATTGAGATAGAGGATGAATATATTTTGAGAGGAACCCCTTAGGTAAATTATGGAAGAAGTGCGAGGGCTTGGAAAAGAGTCTTGATGTTAGTAAATGGTTTCCAAAGACTTGAGCACCTACACCAAAGTGTTACACCTGCCAAATACAAGACAAACAATAGAGATACAAGCCCAAAAATTAAGTGGAAAAGCAAGAGAAGCTTGCTGTCCTATATTACAGCAGTAACACAAATATATATCAGCAAGAATAATATCTATTTACTATAGATTTAACCATCAAAATTATCAAATAGTTATTGGACAATGAAGTACTAAAACGGTAAATAACTTTCCAATAATTAAGCATGGACATTGATGGTGAATTATGGATTCTAGATGAAGTTATAAACAAAGTATTAAGGAAACCTTATGGATGTAGCAAATAATTTCTAAAGAAGAAAGATTCAACCACCAAAAATCACAAGTAAACCACCCAAAATATGCACAATGATTAGTAGATTACTATGACAACTTCTTGGCAATTTTTGACGGTTGAATAGTGAGTAACAGAAACAGATTTTAATGATTTTGCTGGAACCCTAATGGATGTAGGATAAAGTTATAAAAACAATAATATGTCCTTGTCTAAGCTATATTCCCTAGTGGCTCAAGCAATCTAAAAGCATGTAAAATTGATTCCACTTTAGACAATTGAATATCTCAACAAAACACATCATCCAATGCAACTATTTTGTTTCTCCAATGCAATTTTAAGATTGGTTCCTTTAATATATTGCGTGAATGAAGTCTTGTTTGTAAGGGTTGGATCCACACTATCTTTAGGGTGTGGTCCTTTCTACTCCCTAGAACATGCAAAACCAACAAAGGTGAGCCTAGGAGGGTGTAATCCCTTTTACCCCTCCTAGAAACCTTGTATAAATGACTTATCAAATTCAAAATAAGATGGAACTTGGTGGAGGGTGTATTCCCTTATAATCCTCCAAGGGTTTATGTATGAATACTAGTGAAACAAGAGGAAAATACCAACGAGTACAAGAATTCTCTTACCAATTTTACAAGATAGCCAGAACAAAACCCTATTTTACTAAGCAATTTCCTTCCACATGCAAAAGAACAAGTCTCCAAGAGGTGTGAACCACCTTAGCTCCACAATATACCATAACAAGCATCCAAAAAAGTTGCAGAAGAGAGAGAAAGATAGTCCAAAAATGCCCAAGTAGGGCGCAAATTTTAGCCAAGTAGTCTTCTCTAATGAGAGAGCTATGATGAAATGAAATTATTTTGGTATTTATTTATATAAGACCCTAATTTTTTTTTTTTCCACATAAAAATAGTGTAAACCAAAAAATAAGGGGGCCATCCCCCTTATTTTTTTGACTTTACAACTTTAATTTGAACTTACACGTTAACAAACCCTAGAAATATGATGTCACACCCTAGAGGGGTGACATTTTGGCACTTTATGGAAGTCGTTGAGTTGTTGAAGGGATCGCTAGGGCTCCAAATGCCATGTGTATTCCTTCTCCATTTATCATGCCAAACCATCTTCAAAGATCACCACCACCATAAAAAACCCTAGCCCTAGGGTGACATCAAGCCCTCCAAGATGACGTTTTGACCTTTCAAGGCCAAAAATTGGGATAAGGTGGGCTAGGTATCATCGTCAAAAATCTCTTATTTTTCCTCCAAAGGAAATTTTAAAGCTTTGGCTGCTCCCAATTTCTGGTTCATGGCATCCAACCTGTGGGCTTCCTGCCCCAATCAAGCCCCAATCTGGGCTTGTTCCTCCAAAACGTCCATCAACAAGGTCCTGCAAAGACATACAAGTGCGCCCTCCAAGGATATCAAGTCAAATGTATCATGGAAATTAAAATCAAATTTAATAAAAGAGACACCTAAACATGTGCATGAAAACTACCTTATCAAATTAAACAAGGGCTCAAACACCCTATGCAATTTTTTGCATTTAGGTATGGGAGGGTTGACAAGGTGACTTATTGGGTGAATCATTCCTTAAGTAAAGGAGTGTTTCTTAGGTGGACCCTCTCTAATTCATGTGGATAAGATTAAGTGGATGGGGGGTAATAATTTTTGGCATGGGGTTCATGGCATACAAGGGTTTGTATTGTCTCATTTATGGGTTTCTTTATAGAGGGTGTGTTGCACCTTCGTTTTCAATGCATCCTTTTTCCAAGCCCATTTATTTTCCATTAATTAATTAAAGTCCAGAACAACTGGGTACTCCCAATGGGTAACATAAATCTTGGGGGGAAGTAAAACAATTTCACTTGAATGGAGAGGTACATAGAGTGCCATAGGGGTAAAACAAAGGTCATAACGCACTTGTGTAGATCTCTCAATAAGTGGGAAATTTATATAATATGAAATTGTTTCTTGCAGGTCTTTGACGTTTTATGCGAAATGCTTCATTGTTCTCAAGACATATTTGGGAGAGCATATGGAAGGTTATAGTTTGGATTTTATCTTTTTATAGCTACATTCCCTATGGGCCTTCAACCCATTCTTCCCATGAAATGAAATACAATCCATTCTTAGCTCAGTTTACCTGAAAATCTCAAAAGATAAGGAGACAAAAAGGGGTGAAGTGCGAAAAGTGATAAGTATGATTGGGAATGATACGATGACTCATCAATGGGACTTTCTAGTAAAAAAACCATTCCCAAGGGTGACCTCTTACTAGGGCACAGTGTCAACCACCAAGGTGAAATGAGGCAAAGAGCATAATTTCCAAGCATAAGTTCTATAATCAAAAGAAGCTTTAAATGAAACATATTCAAATGCCTCAAGTATTAAAGTGACACTTACCACAATAACTAACTTGTACCTCATGGAGAAAGACTCATTGTCTTCCAAAAGAAAGATGATGTGGTGAATTCCATCGCGATGAACCGAGGATGTGCAATGGTGAAGTGGGTCTCTACTGTGCATGTGGACATTGTCAGTCATCTGTCTCTCGGTACTCCATGTTTGCAACCTGAGGACTTCGAGACATCTGTCTCCTACTCAAGGACATGTACTCATCATAGAGTGCATGAGAACCTCAAAATCTCCTGGTTAGACCCGTGTCTACATTGAAACATCAAACCGTAAAATATAGGGTGGCTCACTCACCCTTTTCTCATATAATAAAAAACCAAAATTTCCAAAAATGAAAACTAATATAGAAAATAAAATTTTGTATTTTTCATATAGTATGATGAAAGAAAAAAATGTAAATTAGTAATGCAAGTAGAGAAAAATGAAAATACAAAATGAAATGCAACTAAACTACCATGAGCAATCAATATGAAAATGAAAGAAATCAAGATGACCTACATACTTACCTAGGGCATGGGACCTGAAGAAGTCAAGTACCTTGAATGTAGGGTCAAAGAAGAGACCCATCCACTGGTAATGACATATTTATCTCGTCCATGGTTGGAAAGTAATACTTCTCTTTCTTGGTCTTCTTCTTGATGATGTAAGGGCCAAGCCAATAATTTTTATTCTTCTAGTTATATTCGGGCTTGCCCTTCCTCTTATCCCACATGAATGTAAGAATCCTTCACTGTAGTTGATGTAATGTATATTCTCAATGTAGGGGTACGGAGGTGGATCTTTGTTAACTACATATTTGATATCATTTTCACATTATTTATCCCCTTTATCTCCTTATTTCTTCAATATCTTGATGGACCCTGGTTCCTTCCATTGAAATTTTGCTAACTTCTCCTTGTATTCTTGGGTTCTTAGAAGCACTGTATCTATTCAATCCTCCTACATGAAAGGTATATCCTAAGGATCATATTCAATGGGAAGTGGACCTTCATAAAACTCATTTTCGTTGATGCGGTTAGGATGGTCCCACTCTATCACATATTCCTTGTCCGCTTGTTGGTTGTAGAGAACTTCAAAGGTACCATCCTCCAAGGGGATATAAACATGAGTAAGGTCCATGATAAGGAATCCTGCAAGAGTAGCAACCCAACTCCTTAATAATAACATGCCACAAGCATCTAGAATGTTAATTACCACTATGTTCACGAGGATGCTAATGTAAGGAAAATATACCAAATAGAGCTCTGCATCTTCTATGAGACCATAAACCTTGAATTTCTTGGAATCGATACCACAAACATTTCCATAAGGTATAGTCATATTGAGGCCAAGATGCTTCATAACCTTTAAGGACATCACATTTGTTGAGGCCCCAGAATCTAGCATGTAATTTTGCAAGATGAGATTATTCATCCCCAAAGAAAAGTAGAAGGGAGGTTTATGATCATTTTACCATCCAAGGTACATGGTGTTCAGGATTATCGAAGGATCTTATACCTCGACTGGAAATTTCAACAACTTCAACACTTCTCTTCTAACGAAGGTAATTTTGCACATTTATATCATTAGGACTATCATATTCATTTTTTCAACCATGACCGAGACATCTATATTCAACCGTATCTCTTTTGCTTGCATTGGTTTTTGGAGAAATTATTGAACTGGAAGTGGGGGTGGTGGGACCACCTTCTTTGCTAGCTAGGGAACAATTTCATTTGACTGAACTTAATATTTCTTTGTTAGATGAGGTGGGTTTTTCTTCTCTAAAGTCTGTGGAGGCAATATATGAATTTTGTTCCTTCTTTCATAAGTTAGGATCTCACTCTTCTGTAATTATTTTCTCTGATATTTAGTCAACTGATTAAGTACTCACATTCGACCTTCTCTGGATCCCCTTTTTTAAGCTTCATCAATATGTTCCTGTGTAATATCTGTGGGTTCATCATAATTCTCATCCTGAAATGCCAAGATTGTATGTATGAATTTGATACGATCATGATATTCTTCTTCTCGTATTGGACATTTTTACTTTGGATGAGGTTCTTGGCAAAGAGAACACCATGGTAGTTCCTCCAAGTTCATCATCCCAATAGGGTTCAATGTGTCAAGAGCCTTTTCCTCTTGTTGATTTTTTTCCTTCCAACTTGTGGGTTCTTTCTTGACGAATGGATTCCTAGGAGAAAATTGATTCCTTTCCAAAGTTTTCAACCAAATCATAACTTGATTTTGAGTTAGGAAAAACTGAGTATTCATCTAATCAAGTTTCTGAGGTATGAGAGAAATTGGATCTGGTGCACTGTTTGTAGTTGTTTTTTCTTTTGGTTCTGTTCTATCATGAGGATAATGAAAAGGATCAAAATTGGAGCACACAATATTCTCCTCAATGTCTTCACTATATTCTTTGGCTTTTGCCAAGGTGTGGGGTTTACCATCCCTTATGATGAAACCAAAATACCCTTCAAAGGAATTGAAATAAATAATACAAACTACTACGATAGGGCACACATCCCGGGGGATTTGGTTGTGTAGTTTATCAAATCTGGTATCAAACTCACTAACTATCTCGTTCTCCTTTTTATTTATCCGTTTGAACCAAGTCATTAGTGTTCCACTATCTTTCTTCAATGACCATATGATTTTGAATAACTTATTAAATTATTCATAAGTGGTGAGTTGATTATCTGGTAAGCCATCAAATCACCTTTGGGAATCTTCAGTGAGGGATGTTGCTAGAACCTTCATTGCAACATCTTCATGTTCCACTCCTTCATTTTTCATGTCCCGACCAATGGCATGCATACACCGTTTTGTGGTGATTACATTGTTCCCATAAATCTTTGGCAACCATTTGTTGATTTCTTTAGGCATGGTATTGGGATATCTAGTGATGTCTTCCATGTTAAAGGGTTTATAGAGGTCCTTTTACCAAGGATGAGCCATTGGTGCAACTGGGATATTACTATGAAAATTTTTTTTGACAATGGGGAAATGGAGATGAGACCTTCTTTGGTAAGTTTTGGAAGGTTTGAATATTCTAGGGGGAATGGTTTTTCTAGAAGATGTATTCTAGGATGGTGGAGTCGCCAAATGAGATTTAGCTCATCAATGAAAGAAGGGGATAGGGTAATTCCCTCAAGTGGAGTCTCCAAGAAATCTAGGGGTAAATTACTTGGGATCAAATCTTTCCAAGATGTTGTTAGGGAATGAAAGAGGATTCAAAATCCTCCCTGGAAATGACGCCAAAATGTTATCACACAAATTGTAGGTTGGGAAAAGCTTGACCCAATCTACAAATTTGAGACAACTATGGGAATACCTACCCATTTTCACCTTAGATAGGTATTCCCCTCACTTTAGAGATATTAAAATCACCTCAAGGGGGGAATCCCAGGTGGCCCTAGGGGGATTGAGACATAGGATGAAGATATTTTGAGAGGGACCCCTTAGGTCAACGATGGAAGAAGTGTGAGGGCTTGGAAAAGGGTCTTGATTATAATACATGGTTTCCAAATACTTGAGTACCTGCACCAAAGTGTTACACCTTCCCTAGATAAGATGAACAATTAAGATATAAGCTCAAAAATCAAGTGGAAAAGAAATATAAAATTTCTTTCCTATATTGCAACAATAATGTTGGGTGCATGCCTATTTTGGGAAGAAATACTTTTTTGGTTCATGATTATCTTTTGGAGGGAGATCTGTTTTGGGGAATACCTATTTTTAGAGAGAAAGACCTAATTTTGGAGCACGCACAATAGGTGGTAAGAAAGTAGCATGCAGAAAAAGAAGGAAAAGAAACATGCAGGAGGAAACACAACGTGGCGCACAGGAAG
The DNA here is from genome assembly GCA_032191745.1 of Picea mariana. Classification (NCBI taxonomy): domain Eukaryota; kingdom Viridiplantae; phylum Streptophyta; class Pinopsida; order Pinales; family Pinaceae; genus Picea; species Picea mariana. Next base: position 9,455 of record JASDQU010010780.1, on the reverse strand, counting down.
AAAATCCTAACCGTGGTAGGGTTAGGGTTTTTGACAAATATTGTAACGGATATAAGCCTATAAATTAGTATAAATAAGGACCTAGGAGGTCTATGTTAGGGGGATGTCAGTTAAGTATTGAGAGTTAATTGGTTGGAAAGCTACTGATTGTAATAAGTTTTTTGGTAGAGTCAAATAAGTTAGTCTTTGAGGGTTAGGTTACAGGATGAGGATCATGGTGTGATTTAGTTAGCCTCACACATGGTTCTTATCCTCATTTTGAGTGTATTATTGAAGATATAATGTGTGGAATGCAAGATTTTGCAACAAAATAAATAAAAGAGCAGAGAAGCTAGATATTTTTGGATGTAGCCCAGGAGGGGGTGAACCATGATAAATCTTGTGTTCTATGTGATTGTTAATGTATGATTTACTTTTTTTTTTGATCATTAGATTAAGAATGAATGGTTAAAGTAGATATATCAACATGCATGCATAGGTTTAAATATGAATAAATCATAGAAGTAGATGAATGATTAACAAGGATAATGCACAAGGAAGAAAGAATCCACCCACAAACCCCACTCATTCCTAGACTACAAACACTTAAGTATTGTAATCCCCCATAAAATATATCTCGGGTTAGACTGCACTGTGTATCATGTGCGCAACATTGCATTCTATTTTACCAGGAGGGCCAATAGTTTTGAGGCTTTTGTTGGAAACCTTTTTGAGATCAAAACCTAGGTCAGCCCAAGAAGAAGTTAAACCCAACAAATGGTTCCGTTGCCGACTGGAACTTCACAAGATTGAGTGGACAGGATCTATGGAAGAAAAGCGAGGAGGATAAAACTATAGAAGGGAATGTTCAGGCCATGGAATCCAATGAAGGAAGATATTGAAATATGGTTGAAAAAAAGGACTCGAGTTTGCGCAAAAGGACATAAAAAGCCCTAAGTTAACACCGCATAAATATCTCGACAAATACGTGTTTAACAACTTGCATGAGGTATTTTTCTGTTATTTCCCACATTTGTTGCAAGAGTGGTTATTGAGGTTGAAGGACAAACACCCTATGAATTGGATTAGACAACTGGAGTGGAATCCCGTAGATATTGCGTAGTTACAATGAGTTAATAACAAATTCATGCGCGTAGTAGATTTTTGGTAAAACAATATTGTTGCAGGGTTTATCACTTAATTTGTAGTAGATACCGTGAGGTCCTACACTGTATAAGAGTAGGATTTTATAAAAGGAACCAGAGGTAGGTACATTAGATCATTGTATACTTTAATATATATTTTATTGTATGACAACAATGTGATCACCATGGAATCATACAAATAAACTTTCTTGCATGCATGGGGGAAGGGGGAAAGCACTAACATGAGGTTGAGATATGGACAGGGAGATGGATAAGGGAAATAATAAGGAGGCCATGGACCCAATCATGATGGAATATGATCATATAAAGAAGATATAGAAAAATATAGAAAGACGCATAGTGGAATACCCTAACAATATAAAATGAATAACAAGAAGAGAGCCATAGCCGACAGAGAGGGATTGGAGAACGATGAAAAATAGGTAGAGGATCTCCAGGCTATGGAGAAGATCAAGGAAATACTGCACACAATATATGAAAGGAAAACATGAGGTCTAGGTTTAGGAACAAAAGGGAAAACTCTAATCCAGATCACTGTCAGTGTGGAACCTATAACCCCATGTGCGACTAATACACCATAAAGAACACCAACGTTTAGAAAGCCAGATTTTAGTGGAAAAAGAACAACAAGACATGTGTAGGGACCAGGATTTCATTAAAACTACCATGAATTAAAATAGAGCGGAAATTTGGAAACTTACTAAAAATTCGCTTACTCTAGCATATTCACTCCCAGATTTTGATAAATAAAATAACATTTTACATACAATTTGCATAACAAATTAAATTTACATAACAATTTGCATAACAGGTTAAATACCTCGTTCTGATGCTGTCTCCCTTCGCTTGAACCAATCCGCAGCAGCTTGCTCCTTAAGACACCCCAAAACCAGCCACCCTACCGACCAGTACGCCTGGACCTAGGACATCTATGGACGTCCTAGCCCTCCGAGCCCAAAACCCCTCAGCCCCGGTGTGCACTGTAAATCCCACTGTTAATTCACTCTGTCCCAATGCTCCCCAAAATCTCCTCTCCTGTAGAATGCATCAATCCCCTTCCCCCCAAAGTGAATCCTCCTCCTTCCCTTATGCCTCCTTCACCGCCCTCGCACCCTTACTCCCCACCAAACACCTTATCTCTACATTTATTTCATATTAATTATCTTATCCTTTAATTAATGTTCCCTTTTACGTATGGGTTACGTTATCCCTCATGGGATACATAACCCTATTTAACCTTATTTTATTTCCCCCCCATTTGTTTAATACATAATTAATCAATTACTTAATTAATAATCAATTAATCACTAACCATTAGTTTAATACTTAATCATTTAATGTTTCATTTAATAATAAATCATTCATTAACCCTTAATCAAGGAGTTAATCATACTTCAACTAATTATAATCAAAATGATTAATTAA
>JASDQU010010779.1:201262-213963 GCA_032191745.1 Picea mariana | reverse complement strand
TATTTGCAAAGAAAACATAAAAGTTACAAATAAGTAAACATAATATCCTGAAATTTTGTCAATTAGGTTTTGGCTCAATGGTAAAACATGAGTGTTATATTCTATGCATAAAAGTTTAATTTTTTCCAGAAGACACTTCATTTATCTAATTGAGTCATCTCATCTATATAAAATGAACATCTTCTCTGAATGGATTTTTGATTTTCAATATAGCGTGCTTCACTTAATGGGCTTAATTTGGTTTTATGACATTAGATTTGTGAGCATTGGACTCCAATCCCACTTCGGTTTGATGGGATTTTTATTTGGAATATAGTGTGCTTCACTTAATGGGCTTAATTTGATTTTATAACGCTAGAGTTGTGAGCTCTGGATTTCAATCCCACTTTGGTTTGACCCTACAAACTAGGGACTTTGGATGGGCATTGATTATATCATTATACACTGTAATTTTTACAAATCTTGAATGGGGACCAAATTTTGAGTGCAACAAGTCAGATTGCTATGACATTAGAAAGATGCTCGATTGAAATATGAGCTTGATAAAGACCAACCAAAATAGATTGGAAAATAAAATATGGGAAACATCAAGGGTAAAGTTTTCATCAATCCAAAATATTTTATAAAAAAGAATCTAAGGTTTTAGGTCCATTTAGAATTTGCTTAAAACCCTTCTAGCAAAGTTCCACCATAAAAGGAACCTAAATCATAATGGAACTATGCTAGGAGTGGATTTTTTTTTTCGGAGATAGGGTGTTTTTGAGGTCAATTANTTGTCTACAAGGTTTTGGTTCGTTGGTAAAATGAGGTGTTTCATTCCTTCACTAAAGTGCAATCCCTTATACATATGTTTACTCTTCATATACCATTTCACTTGTGTAGATGGGTCACCTCACTTATATAAGTAGATTGTTCCATGTGGTTGGGTCTATGTACAAGTCCCGATAGAGTTTAACAAAATGAATATTCTAAATCACAACATCTTAGTTAAAATAGTACTTTCAAACATATAGATGTATCATATTCTTATGATAAGCCACCTACAATTAATTGTAATAGTCCCATAATAAAGAAGAGTATGTTTTTCATAACGATAATGTTAAATTTAACTTCTTTTAATTCATATACCAAGTCTAAAGAGACATCTATTTTACCAAGTTCACTTGGGACGTGTACCCAATCTCATTCTTTTTAACATCCTATTTAGGCGGAGTAAACCAAAATGAGAATAAAACCTTCATCCATAACTCAACACTCTACTAACTTCACTAATAAATAAAGGCTCTATTAAAAAAAATATAATTTTTTTTTATATCTTATACAATTTTCATTTAAATTTATTTAATATAATACCACACTCTATGAACTTCACTAATAAATAAAGGCTCTATTAAAAAATAAATATTTTTTTTATATGCATATACAATTTTCGTTTAAATTTATTTAATATAATACCATATTCTTAATTTTTTTATTTAATATAATACCACACTCTATGAACTTCACTAATAAATAAAGGCTCTATTAAAAAATAAATATTTTTTTTATATGCATATACAATTTTCGTTTAAATTTATTTAATATAATACCATATTCTTAATTTTTTTTAAATGAAGATTATATATGTATATGTGTACACATAAACATCTCTCTCTACACACATACACATATATAGAGAACACATACATATATAATCTTCATTAACTTTTTTATATATAATTTTTTTTAACACACATACACAAAGATATATTTTAGCAGTCAAATTGTTGCATAGAGGGGGTCCCTTGTCCCACAAACAAGGAGGCCTCATACACTAATTTGGAGTTTGGCTTGGATGTGACCTTAAAAATAGATTATTATTATTATTAATAAAAAAAAATTGTTTTGTGTGTGTAATATTTAATCTTCAAAAAATTCAATGAAGACCATATATATTCTTCAAAAAATTCAATTAAAATCATATATATTCCAAACTATTAAATTTATATTTATTCTTTAGGGGTGACATGAGTAGGTGGAATCATCTTTGATCCTAGGGGAAAACACGAACTGACTTATACATGGGGTTTAGGGACAATCACAAATAATTAGGTAGATACATAAACTCTTCTTCAAGGATTGTTATTGATAATTGCAGTTAGAGTGAGGACTTTGACTGTCATTGGAAATTCAAGCATAATTATCAAACTTACGAATTCTAAGAAAAAACTCTTTGATAGCAATATAACATCTCTCATTGAGAGAATTCAAAAACAAACTCTTTACATCAAGGAGGTCACCTTCTTCCAGGTTATGAAGGTTCTCAATCAACAAACTAACAAACTTGCAAATGAGGCCTTGACATTGAATGAAGGGACCCTTAAAAAAATGGGGGTGTATTTGTTCAAGCCATCCCCTAAGTTTATCCATGGTTTATCAAGCATGAAGACACATTATGAATCCATCAACCAACACATGTCAAGGCAATCAAGTCGTTATGTTATGGTAAGCAGGAGATGCAATGCATATTGCATCACTTCTACACCAGCCCCACATGTGCTAGCCATTACTCATGGCTAACAATTTGAAGCTCACTGTGGTTTAACTTAGGATTCATGTGGGATAATTGCCCAATATGTATGTGTTTTTTCCGGTGATAGCTCAATGTGGTGGTCAACTATGGTCTAACTCGTCTTTTAGTTAAGAATTTCTCATCATATCCTTCTAGTGCTTTAGATTTTTTGTCTAATGTGTTGGACTCCCATTGTTTTCTCTTTGCTTTAGTGCTCTATCCGGGAGATTTGTTTAAGTGATCAGCTCTGGTGCTCTGTTCCAGCGTTGGGTGTCTAGGGTCTTGGATACTCTATGGGTTATATTTGGTTCAACCTTCTAGTTTTTGCATGGCCTCTATTCAAGTTTGAATTCATGGGTTGACCACCCTCAACCACCTTACTCTCTCTCCCCTAATGTAGTTTTATTCTTGGGTTAGCATTACATTTTGGTGTGTTGAGTCTATTTCTAGGGAAAGTCTAGGTTAGTCCTCTAGAATTGCTCCTTTGGGTACTTTTTAATATTCTTATAACTAAGAAACAAAGGAAATTTCTAAATAATGGACAATAGGGAAGTCTAAGAGTTACACATGGTGCTTCACAAACATGAGGAGTTCATAAATAATAAGAGAACATCAGTTTTCTCATTGACCACCAAGGTTCATGAGAAAATAATTCCTAGCCAAGAATTATCCACTTTGGTCTAAAGGTACTAAGAGCAAGAAATAAATCCACTTATAAATCAGAGTTCACAGTGGAAGTAGGGTACACGTGAAAACAAAGGAACATGACTTTCCATTTGGATTAGAGTGGTCTTGAGTGGCCAAGAAATGCTTCGCAGTGGATCACTATTTAAATTTGAACAAATCCATGGATAGTAAAAGATATTGGAAAATATGGCATAAAAGAAACATTTCAGTATGTTGAAATGCCAATCAATGAGGTTGATTTCAAGACTGGTTTGGTCAAATAAATGGAGAGTGATTAGTTAGATTGCAGTGTTGATATTCAACTGGAGTAGTGCATGTTACAATGCTACGAGTATTGAAAAGTTCAACCAAAATAAAGTTGGGATAGGATTCTTTGCATAAAAGAAGCAGTTGTGAGGTGACAACTGCCAATAAGACATATTGACTAGAAAGGTTCATAATAGGGAACAATGTTGCACAGATGAGCAGAGTGGCAATGTACAAGGCAACAAGGATCTAAAGGAATTCAAGGACAACCATATACAACAACAAAATTAATTAAATAAACAAATCTAAAATAATTGTGCAATAGAGTGCATAATAGAAGTGATGCATGATGCATATAATAAAGCTAGAATGCATGTGCATGAAGTAGGCATGGTGAGATTTAATTCTTAATGCATATTGATGTGCATTTGTGCATGTGGACATGCCTGAACATGCTTGTGGCATGCTTGGATCTTAGGGATGATGAGTGACTCACGCATCCCATGAGTCACTCATCATCCCTAAGATCCTTTATTTTCTCTTGCAACCAAAGTTTTCGCCTTCAATGCATTTCTACCTTCAAGGCTATGGAATCCTCCTTAACTCCTTCTGCATGAAAATGACATTCTTCACCTATTGGCTTCATGTTTTACGTGAGAATATCTATTGGTTCTCTCTTACAAGCCATTCAAACTCTGTAGCAGTTGAATAATAATTTGGCTATGTTATTATGATCCTTTTGTCGACCTTTCAATGCTTTCTCTGTAGACCTGCACTTCCCTATGCAACTCTTTGATTCCTCAAACAATTGTACAATCCTTGACCTGCTTTCCTGTCCAATGGACCCTGGGATTAATCTAGAACAGATCCACACAATCCTCATTTATGGAATCTTATCCTCTTGCTAGCAATCCCTTCACACATCACTCTTTTCTTGAGTGATTCTATGCTTATTAACAATGCCCTCTTATTAAGCTCAACCCCTTTTTTCCCATTATCAGGTTGTTGCATTTCCAATTGTGATTTTATATATCTGCATAGGCACTATCAATAGCATATGCATCCTTATTTACCCAACAATCACCTTTGGCACATACCTCTATCATATTGTAAGTTTTCTCCAAAATTAACATTATTTGGAAAACTTCCATTTTAAATAGTTGCATGGTTTGTGGAACCCAACTCCACTTTTCCTACAACTTTTTGAAATAAACAGATGATTTACTTAGAGAAATCAAGATTATATCATGTTCTCCTATGAATTACCTTTCCAATGGCTATACTCATGCTCCAAACTGATGTATGAGCTCAATGTTATTGCTTCATGAAAACAACAATTTGATCCATTTTTTTACCTCTTTCATTGGTTCAAATAATTTTCAGAGGCCAACTTTATTCACCTATAGAAGAAAATATGTCAGGGTTCAGAATTTTTTTTGTATCAGACGAAGATTGCATTTACAATTGTGAACACATGACAACTTTCTAATTTGGAATCTGTTACTCCAATCAAATTCTATATAAATATGGAATTGATGACTTTGCTGCATTTTTTTCACTTTAGCCAAACTTATAAATTTTATCCCTATTTAACCATCCTTACACCAACTCTTGAATTTTTCCAAAATCCCAAATGGGTACCTTCATGCCTTCTCTTTGAACTATCCATCAAAATTTCACTTTTACCTAAGCTTCGGGTCGATAGTTATGGCCTGTAGAAGTTTATGTTATTTCTCATTGTTATCCATCTAAGCTATATGTGTCTTCTCTCCCAGCCTGTACAATTTCAGGTATCCAGATTCCAAATCTAGTTCCATGGTTGTCTTCTATTGTCCATGGGATTTCTATAGACTGCTCATGTGCGTCAAACTAACTCTTGAGTAAGGAGTTATACCCTCTGAAAGTAAATTGGTACTTAAATTATACCCTTTATTGTTTCAGTTGTAACTTTCTCATACAAGCTCTTATTCTCACCTGACATATCTCGTTGGAAATCACTGGCCGAGCTCTTTCATTCCATTATAAAAGAATGTATGTACCAAAGGTACATATAGCTCTCTAGATTTTGAACCCCTAAAAATGTTCTTTAGTCCCTCAAAATGCCTCCGCAAGTTGATGACCTTCAAATTCACAAAAATATTCATAGAAAATTGATTGATTTACTACTATAACAATCTATTAACTCAACTTGCACCTGATCTTGGAAATCTAGCTAATATGGCATGGCATGTGTTTGCTATGTCCATGTGTCATCCTTTGACTTGACCATGTCATCATCCGTCAATCTCCTTCATTGTCCATCGACCAAACCTTCTGCAAGCATGTCAAGCTCTCCTTTGCGGGCTCTCTCTCATGGAATTTATCCCATGGAATTGTCAAGTTACAAGACTGCAAGACTTGTGTATGACCTGCAGCCTGCAAGACTATCAGACTCTCACCATCGAAAACATCTTTTCTGAAAACCATTGGAAACAACCTCTCTTAAGACCATTGTGAACCTCCCTTTCGAAGACCATCAGAAACCTCCTTTTCAAAGACCATCAGGAACCTCCCTTCCAAAGACCATAAAAAATGTCCTTTCCAAAGAGCATCGATAATAACATTTCCGAAGACCATCAGAAACAACCTCTCTGAAGACCATTAGGAACCTCCCTTCCGAAGACCATCATAAATAACATTTCCGAAGACCATCAGAAACAACCTCTCCATAGACCATCGAGAACCTCCTTTTCGAAGACCATCAAAAATGAACTTTCCTAATACCATAAAAAACAACCTCTTCGAAGACCATAAGAAACCTCCTTTTCGAAGACCATAGTAAACCTCCTTTCTGAAGACCATTGGAAACCTCCTTTCGAAAATTTTGTAATGGTTAATGAGGTCTTTTTGATCCTGACAGATCTAATGCCTATGATTAGTCACAATTAATGACTTTTGTTCTTTCAGGATTATGCCATTGAGCTTCTCCCTTCGATCTTAACCTCATGTCACACCTCAAGATTTTCCCACAGCCCGCTTTCCACAAGCCTGTTGGGAACGCCCTTTTCGGACTTCACAAGCGAATATCAACCGTTGATTCTTAAGGTAGAAATAATCTAGGCCATCGATTTTTCCACTTCTTTAGTCACCTTTAAAACATGAATTTCGACCCATTGATGCATGGTAGCATCGAACAAGTATTTCTTCATAGGTCTATGTGTCTAGACGCGTGGAAATTGTCCAAAGCCTTCTATTTGACTTTACTTTAATTAAAGGAAATATTAAAGTAAAGTGATTTTGTTAATTTATTGATTGAGTTATTTTAGGAAATGCTAAAAATTATCATTTAATATTAGCCATTGATCTCAAGTGAGGTGAGAAGTAATCTCAACCGTCAATCACTTTAGAGATTAGGGTTAGATTATAACTCAAGATTATAAAATCAAGGCTAGGGTAAAGCATAAGACAATTGATACGTGTGTTGAGAGAGTCGACATAGAGAGGATTGGATCACTAAGGACTGTGATTTAAGAAGATCTTAGATAGGTGGAGAAGGAATTCCAACTAGAGATCAGGTTAAGGAGAAGAGAGAACAGAGGCAACTGCAAGTGGGTTTCAACAGAGCAAATCCGCAAGAAAGGGTTAATATGTACGGAGTTCATTGTACAATATTTCTATGCATGCACGCATTTCACAATGGAGACATGTGCATTTATGCGGGTTTAAAGAAGGAAATACACGTACTCCTTGAATTGTGTGTAGATCTAGGTCGTATAGTAGATTATAATTTATCAGGTTTGTCTGCAGTTGTATTTCTCTCAGTGGGCCACTATCCTTGTTATGAGAGTCCCGATTTTAGCATAATAAAATCATTCTTAACACTAGTTTTCCCTCCGGGGTTTTTCCAAGGGTAGCTACCCAAAAATATTGGTGTTTATGCGTGCATGATTTGGTTTCTAGTTTTGCTTCCACTATCTTTATTGAGTTGAATATTCCAACAATGTATTTTTGTTTTGTGAGCTACTAATTTGATTTGTCGTAAGTAAATCACTAGATAACAAGATACCTAGGTTCTAGAGTAAGAGGTTTTCAACATGGTATCATAGCTCCCACTCCGAAGGGAAGCCAGATCTTAGATCCATAACAGTTGATAGTAGATCTATTAGATCTACAAGAGATCTTAACAGATCCATAACCAATAGAAATCGAAGGAAAATTTTCAAGGAAACAATTGTACCGAGGCATAATTAGGGTTTTGTAGTTTTATGAAGTTATGCATATGTTGCAAAAGGAACAAGTGAATACATACACGAGAGTCTTTGGAGATAGTCATGTATACGCGAGTTTCAGTAATGAAAGTCATGTACATGTGTGGGTTTCAGTGGTGACAGGCGCGTACAAGTCCATACAGGTCAGTACAAGGGAAATTTTTAGCAACATGTTATTTCTATGGCAGTTTATCAAGTCTTGGGGATGGCAACAACACCGGTGAGAGTTGAAGACAAATTGGATGGAGCATCCAACTTCCTATCCTGGAAAGAAAGAGTTACTTTGGCATTAAAGTAGTATGTAGATGACATCATATTCAGAAGCAATAATTCTTCATTGGTACAATGATTTGCTTCTGCCATGCAATCTGAATTTGAAATGTCTATGATAGGGGAACTGCCATTTTTTCTTGGTCTGCAAATTACTCAGAGGTCTGAAGGACTATTTCTTTCTCAAGAGAAATATCTAAGATAAATGTTGAAAAGGTTTCAAATGGAAGATTCTACACCTATGAGCACACCTATGGTCACTGGATGCAAGTTAACCAAGGATGATGACTCACCTGATGTTGATCAGAGTTCATATAGGTCTATGATAGGCAACCTATTGTATATCACAACATCCCGTCTAGACATAATGCATGTTGTTGGAATGGTAGGAAGGTATCAGGCTGCACCTAAACAAAGTCATTTGTTAGCTGTCAAAAGAATATTCAGATACTTGAAAGGAACAATGAACTATGGCCTATGTATCCTAGCAATCAAAATTTTCAACTATCAATCTATTCAGATGCTGATTGGGCAAACTGCGTGGATGAAAGGAAAAGCACGAGTGGAGGTGCATTCTTCTTAGGAGATTCCCTTGTAGCATGATTGAGCAAGAAGCAAGGTTCCATTTTCTTATCAACCACACATGATGAATACATTGTAGCTGCAACTTGTTGTACCCAAGTATTGTGGATGATTCAGACACTTTTAGACATGGAGGTAAAATATACTGCACTGATCCCAATTCATTGTGATAATACTAGTGCAATTAGTGTGTCAAAGAATCCTGTATTTCACTCCAAGACCAAGCATATACCCATCAAGTATCACTTCTTGAGGGAACAGGTGACCAACACTGTTGTTTCTTTGCATTATATTCCATCCAAAGATCAGATTGCTAATATCTTCACTAAACTGCTTGCAAAAGCTCGGTTTGAGTATCTACGCCAGAAGTTGGGCGTGACCCCATTATCGAGTTAAAATAGTCTATCTAATTAGGGGGAGAGTGCTCTTAGTATATCTGATCAGGGGGAGCATGAAGTCACTCTCTGTTTTCTTTGACATTGATGTCAAAGGGGGAGAAAAAAGTGGTGTCTATATGCTACAGTTGCAGGTCTAAGCAGAATAGTGCAACCTTTCAGGGTTGCCATTAATGCCAAAGGGGGAGATTGTTGGCATGATTACAGGAAGAATGTGTCATTGATGGCAAGAACAAAAGTGAACCAAACCTCGAGAGCACAGAAGACGAGAAAGATTAGAAGAGATAGCGGTTTCTAGAAGTGGAGACGAGGTCCAAGAGACGGACTCCCAGAAGGAGCAAAGGTCGAGACCCGTGAACACTTAGAAAACCTTCTAAGTTAGAAAGATCAGAAGCTCAGGAGAGAGAGCGACAGTGGCCGTTGGATCAATGGTTCAGACGACCAACAACCATCTGATCAAATCAAGTGAAGGATATGATAAGTGGGACAAAAGGGGTTGAGAATTTGAATACCTGAAAACCCGACAACCGTTGGATCATTCTAAGTGGAAGGATAGGATAAGCTAGAAAAGAAACATCGTGGATAGATCAAACCATTGATATAAGAACATGATCGACGAACAACATTTATTTCAGGTCTAAAGTTGCGAGGAGGTTACGCTCCGGAAAAATCTCACCTCAAGATTTTTTAGTTTGAGATTTGAAAGACCCGAAGCCCGGAAAGTCAGAAATCCAAAATGAATAAGGACCATCAGATTTGGAGAACATACGATGACTGTTAGATCAGAGATATCTACGTCAGTAGACCACATCAGGATGGACATGTGGCAGACCACGTCAGCAAGGATGTGAGGATGATTTACGTCAGCAGACCACGTCACTAAGGACAAGTGGCAGACCACGTTAGCAGACCACGTCAACAAGTACACATGGCATAATCAGGTGATGACAAGTGTCAAGAGGAAATTGGCTCCTGCCATGTCAACAAGTGACGTAAGCAAGTTACGACACTCTGAGAGTTTTACTTCAGGAGTTTTACCACTAGCACTTGCCCAAAGTCCCGAAGTCCTGAATGTCGAAGTCCAGAAGTGGACATGAAACGTTCGATCTGAAGATCACTTCAAGAGCATTCTTGACCATCGATCTACTACAGTTGAAGGATAGTGTAAGTGGAAGTATTAACCGACATCAAGCGATCTCCACCACTTATGACTTACTCAACAAGTAATCATTCTGGAGAGCCGAAGTACATTCTCGACTGTTGGATCGTCCAAAGTAAATCTCAGTCGTCAGATCATCCGAAGAAGATCTCAAGCGTTCGATCATCCGAAGTGAATTTGGGCCGTCTAATCTAGAGCGTCAGTTTGAGATTTGAAATCTCCAAAGTCCAGAGAGCCGAAATACATTCTCGACTGTCGGATCATCCGAAGTAAATCTCAGTCGTGAGATCGTCCGAAGAAGATCTCAAGCGTTGGATCGTCCGAAATGAATCTGGGCCGTCTGATCTAGAGCGTAAGATTGAGATTTGAGATTTCAGAAGTTCGGAGACTCGAAGGAGATCTCGGCCGTTGATCAAGAAAGGGGATGCAGAACCGTTGATCTGGTTGAAAGGTCAAAATCCCGAAGTGGAGGCAGAGCCGTCGATTGAGAAGTATAGGTGTCAGTAGATCATCGACTCCGGAAGATTGACATACAAAGGAGAGCAAGGTTTGAGAGTTGAAACTCTCGAAGCCGGATCACGAAGTAAATCACAACCGTTGATTTAGGAAGGCTAGATCTGATCCGCAGACTTGAGAGGATAGATTTGAACCGTCAGTTTAGGAGCACCGTCAAGATCGTGAGATCGATGGTCCCATCACATTGCGGGGATTGAAGGTGTGAGAAATTTAAAATGTTAAAGGTAGGTCGCAATTGCAACAACGATTTTGGAGAAAGGACACGTGGAGCTCTGTAGTGAATTGCGCGGCGAAAAGAAGGTTGCCCTCAAATCGCCTTTGGATGCGCTCGCAATCGCATGGTCACGTGAGATCATTGCCCAAGGTCATATCGAAAGAAGGAGCTAGCACTCGCTAGGTCGAGATCGTGAAGCGCCTGTTGGATAGGCGTATGGTCGCCACCGATGATCACGAGAAGGAAGGGGCTTAGAAGTCAAAGAAGCCAACAACGACTGATTGTAACTACCGGAGAAGACATAGAGTTGCGACTGCCAGAGAAGTCAAAGAATCTTAGGATAATGCCTACTAATGATGAACAGATTCAAAATAACCGCTAGAGAAGATGAAGAGTTTATATGATGATCAGGCAGAGAACTCGGTGTGAGGAAGGCATGTAGAACAGATAAGAGAGTGAGTTTTTTTTATGTTATGCATGTGGGTAGAATGTGACCGAGGAGAGGACCCGAACTGGAGATCAGATGTGCAACGTATAGCATGCATAGACAACACAAAAGAAGAGAAGCTGAACAAAGGGATTAGAGTGCGCAGCAGGAGATAGAGCAGAGCATAGAAGCAGAACAAGAGCATAGGAGCTGAAGAAGGAAGAGGAGACATGGATTTGTAACAGACCATATCAGAGACAAAGCAAGTAAAGTTTTGTAAGATTCAATCAGGGTGGTAGGGTGGTGCTAGGGAGGATTGCAGTCCTCTAAATTCTAGTTGGTGCTAGACGATATTCCGGGAGTTGGTGCTTCCATCTAGTGGGTGCTAGAGAAACCTGGGAGTTGGTGCTTCCATCTAGTTGGTGCTAGAGAAATATGAGAGTTGGTGCTCTGTGCAAGTTGTAGCTTGCTATCATAGGTTGTAGCCTCATATTTGAGTTGGAGCTCAAAGACTGTGATGTACATGAAAGTTGGAGCTTGATTGACATCCTAAGAAGAAGAGGTTTTCACCCTTTATGGGTTTCCTCAGGAAAATCAGTGTCTCTGTGTATTCTGTGTGATTGATCATTGTATATCTATGCATGTTAAGTTATCAACAACACATTAAATAATAATCTAGAAAGAATCAAAAAGGGAAAAAGTTTCAAGCTTATATACATAACCGATTCACCCCCCTCTCAGTTATATTTCCAATAGGGCCTTCCGCCGTGCCCTCCCTACCTTTCACTTCTTCCCTTGAAATTTCTCCCACGCCCTTCACCACTTCCCCAAAGTCATTGTTGACATCAATAGGAAAATCCGAGTGCGAAAATGAGATATTAGGTCTAAACTCCGAGGATACCATCGATATCGAGCCCCAACTTCCCTCGTCGATATGTTCCCCATAACTGGGGCCACTGCATCCCGAGCCAGCCTTCCCCAGAGCTGGGAACAATCCCGAGCCATGATCAATTGACAACAAGGCCTCTGAACCCACAATACCACCATCCGATACGACCCAGGGTTCGTTGAAAAGAGGCGTTGTAATCCATGCCGTAAGATTCCCCCAAGCCACACCAGTCTCCATCGCTTCATCCACAGCCTTTACCACAACCACGCTAGAAGTTTGAGCGAATATGCTTGACTCATCGAGAGGGTTGGAGGAATAGTCAACCTCTTCCTCTTCCCCCGCCATGATTAAACCTCCTACCCCATCTCAGACCCAGTCCCTCATTCTCTGCACCTACCGGAGCCCCGACGATGTTAGTATCATCCACCAAACAATGTAATATGTAAACATGGTACATTGGAAGATAATAAAATAAAATACATCATCGGTTGTAGACAAATAAGGATTGAGTCATGGGG